>JABVXS010000041.1:0-74606 GCA_013365335.1 Madathamugadia hiepei
ACGTGGCGATTTTGATCTCGTTACTCCGTGGATTGTACCGTCTGACATTATTGTTAATATTCCGGACATTAAAGTGAAATTTATTGAATTACTTTAATTTCAAATAGCAAGACAGAATGATTCAGGGCAACTAATTGTTACGGATGGATGGGTCAAAGTGAACGAATTTCGCTCGTTTCAAAGTACAGGTTTATGAAGGGAGAGAGAGAGAGAAAGAGACGAGTTAGTCATCCTATATTCTTCAGATTTGACTGGAAATATTGAATGTTGGAAATTCACTTCTCTCTTTGCACTGAATACTTTTCCAGGTATACTATATCAGATATCTTTATATCTCTAATTTTTTTTTATTCTCTCTTCCTCTTATCCTGTCTCTCTTTGATTGCGCAACTTTAAAATTCAAAAAAGTCATTTCGTATTCGTTGATTGCGCTAGATTTGGAAATTTATTACAGTTTCAATGATTTTTTATTCTAAAATTGTTTAATCGAATTACACAATATCCCTGACGATTTTATCTGTCGCTCTTTACTCTTAAATTTTATTTTATTCATTAATTTTCACCTTAAAAGTTCAAGATCTGTGAGTAAGAGCAAATTTCAACTTTTAATCAACTTTTTCCTTCGCAGTCATGTTTTTTTTGCTCAGGGAAAAATTTCTTCTGTTTCTTACGAAGATTTCTGATATTCTTCATGATGAATTCAAGGAGAAAATGAAGTTATAACAGAGATAACTTACCGGAAAAGAAAGGTCACTTGTATGATCGTCAATTTCTTCTTGTATGTTACCGCTATGGAAAAATTAGATGATATTTTTCAACAAATTAAAAATTTGAATCAATAATCGTCATTTGAAATATTCGTCAAATTACTTTTTCAACTTTCCAAATTTTTCCATATTAAATGAACATTAACAACAAGCTTTTAGTTCAAAGCTTAATTAATTGAGGATTTACTAAATTGTTTTTTTTACCATTCTAACCATTTCTTTTGTTATTTCGTCATGATTATTGTATTTTCAAAAATTTTTTTCTCTACCTTGACATTTTCCCACGTCCTACATTTTTCAAACCAAAACTTTGCTCTATTCAAATATCTTCGCGAATCTAGCACAAAAAAGAAGTGATGCAGCGAAGCGTGAAATTCGACAAGTGTTAAAAGAAAATTCCTCACTTGTAAACTTTTCACCTCCCATCACCTTTTTTTGACACTTAAATTTAAAAAACACCAAATGTCCGGGCCATGTTTTCCAGCAGTGAGGTGTCTTGTCGCACCTCACTGTAAATAGCCGAGCTCATAGTTATGCATGTTAAAAGCTTGAGGTCGGTTTGATGCTTACTAACTTTCTGTGGCAGTTAGCTAAGTGGATATACAGACCTCTCGAAGGAACCGCATAACGGTCAAAGGTTAAGCTTGAAAAAGTGTCTGAAAGTTTTTCACTGAAATCCTCTTGCGGTGCAAATAATTGTCGTAAACATTCTGTTGGTACGAAAGTACAGTAACTACAAAGCTGTAGGTGCCGTTATTGTTCATTTGCGAAATTCAGATATCGATAAAGATGGCTTTTATGCAACAGGTCAGTGGTTCATTTATTTATTCATTTTCTCTCCTATTTGTTTATTTTTAAGCTTTAAAAATTTCTTATTTGTGAATTAGTTTAAAAAATTTGACAGTGATCGAGGCTTTAGTCCGACTTCATCTCTATTTTAACCAAGGTTTTCAACTATTCAAGTAAAAAATTTTTTGAGAAAAAAAAGCAAGAAGTTACTTGCTAACATTCAGTTTTTGATGTTAAAGGATACGTGAAGTCGCAAAACTGTAAAGCAAACTTACAGTGGTGAATTCAATCTAATAAGAACATTTCTTTTACTTTCCTGGTAATAATTTTAACCTGAATTCACTTGTATTTTGGGGTCTGGAAAGTTTCATTTCATCAAATTGTTAAATGGTTACAATTTAGATTGAAAACATAGCATGCGTCGGTGCTGGATATGTTGGTGGACCAACTTGTGCCATGATTGCATATAAATGTCCAGAAATACGGGTAACTGTTGTGGACATGAATGCGGAAAAGATCAAACAATGGAATTCAGATCATTTACCTATTTTTGAGGTTCTAAACATGCCCATTAGTAATCTTGAAAGTAAAACACTTTTGGAATGATTGGCAGTTTATTTTATGCCTTCTGACTTCCAATACCAGAATTTTTCATGATTTCTTTAATACATTATTTGCAAATTTATGTTCTTTATAGCCAGGTCTTGATGAAATTGTGAAATCTAATCGTGGGAAAAATCTCTTTTTCTCTGATGATATACCGTTAGCAATACGAAATGCGCAACTTATTTTCATGTCAGTTAATACACCAACAAAAACATATGGAAGAGGAAAAGTTAGTTCTACATTTGTACAACAGTAGCTGTAAATTTTTAGGAATTTGTTAGTCTCAAGTTAGAGTAGTATAATGTAATTAAGTTACGCTATAGAATTTTTTTTAGGTGTAACAGAATGTAATGAATGGAAAAGCAACGCATAGCTCAAAGTGTTATATTATTATATGTCGTATAGTTGAGAGTCAAGCACAATAGATGAATTTATTCAACTTTTTATAAATTGGATGAAAATTTTTCAGGGTATGGCACCCGACCTGAAATACGTGGAGTCTGTTTCGCGTTCTATAGCAGAGCATTCTTGTGGTCCGAAAATTGTTGTTGAAAAAAGCACAGTACCTGTAAAAGCTGCTGAAAGCATCAGTGCTATATTGAGTGAAGCACAGAAGAAAAATCCTGAACTTTCCTTCCAAGTAACGATATATTTTGATTGTTTTGGTTGAAAGCTGTTATGATGGGAAGGAAAAATTAGTAAATCTATGATTTCCCAGTAAAAATTCTTGCATCTTCTTTTTGTATTACCAGCTTGAATTCATTACATACCTCTTATTCTCAAAATTCCAGGTATTGTCGAATCCAGAATTTTTATCGGAAGGAACAGCAATAAAAGATCTAGCAAATCCAGATCGTGTTTTGATAGGAGGAGAAAGTTCCCCGGATGGTTTAGCAGCTGTTGCCCAACTGGTACAAATTTATGAGCATTGGGTACCGCGCGAGAAAATAATAACTACTAATACTTGGTCTTCAGAGCTAACGAAACTGGCGAGCTTTTCATGTCTCATTTTTTGCATTAATTGCTAATTGTTTTAAAATATGATCAGAAATATTTCTTTGTGAAATTTTAAAGCAATCAACATAGTGTACTGTTTTTCACGGAAGTAATTTTGGTTCAGAAAAACAGTGCACTGCGATCAAGGATATGGATATATTTTGTCGGCAAAATATTTTGACTACTGTTTCTCAAGTCACCAACGAAGTAGTTGAAAAATAATAAATTAGTATTTATTTCAGCGACTAAAAGTTCAGTCATTTTTATATCACTCGCTTTTAATTTTCAGGCAGCAAATGCATTTCTTGCACAGCGAATTTCAAGCATAAATGCAATATCTGCCATTTGTGAAGCAACTGGTGCTGACATACGTGAAGTTTCTTATGCAGTTGGTCGCGATAATCGTATTGGAGACCGATTTCTTCAAGCCAGTGTTGGTTAGTTTGTTCAAATGTTTGCTTTGAAATCGTTGAGAAGAAAAATTGTCGCCTTTTTTCTAGTTTTGTAGAAATAAATTTTCTAGGATTTGGAGGTAGCTGTTTTCAGAAAGATGTTTTGAGTCTTGTTTATCTTTCCGGATCCTTGAATCTTCACAAAGTAGCTGATTATTGGCTAAAAGTAAGTTGAATTGAATGTTCTTTCTCCTATTATTTTATTAAATGAAACAAAGGACTGATTATCGTATATTGTTGTGGTTCGAATCGCAAATTAAACTTAAATATGACATTTCTGCACCCAATTTCAAAATTTTTATATGAAGCTGGTTGTTTTTATGTTATTATGAAAAAGTTAAATAGCGAAAATTATGCCTAAAAATGGGTGCAATTTATAGGTTGTTGAAATTAACAATTGGCAAAGGCGGCGTTTTGCTGACAGAATTATATCAGAAATGTTTGATACGGTAGCAAATAAGAGAATCACTGTATTTGGTTTCGCATTCAAGAAAAATACTGCTGATACGAGGTTTTTGCATTAAGTTGTACAGTAGTTGTTTGAATTCATGGTAATGGTTCTGTAAAATTCCGTTAGCATTGTGAAGAGAAACGGTTCATCATGAGATATTCAGATCCTTATCTCGTATTTCGTCTTGTTTCACCATACTTTAAAAACATGGGAGATTTGTCGTAAATAGCAGAATATACTAACCACAACATACAGCATTTGAAAATTAAAACTGGATCATTTCTTTCACTTATTTAATTTTATTAAAATCCAGTTAATTTTATTAGAGAATCCTCAGCTATTCACATAGTAAAATATTTACTGGATGAAAATGCCGAAGTGGTTGTGTATGATCCGAAGGTGCCAGAATCGCAAATGCGTTATGAACTGAATCAGATTTCCTCTAAAGAAACTGGTATGCTACATGTTTATTTTGTACTATTTCCATACGCTTTTTCATATTTGAATTTATTTTATATCGGAACTAATTTTTTTTAAATCAAAAAACCACATTTTACATCGATTCACAAATATCATTATTATATTCATGACCTCATTTGATATTTTAGAAAAGAATTTCGGAAAATTTTCTATAACTGGAGCAGCAGAAGAGTTATTTGAAAAGGGGGAAGAAACACATAATAAGTAGAAAATTATTTGTTAATTTACAAGAAATTATTAACTTGACATGAAATTATCTATTTTTCAGTTGATAAACTATTCAACTTTGCAAAAGATCCATATGAAGCTGCAATGAATTCACATGCTATAATTGTGCTTACTGAATGGGATGAGTTCAAAGTAATTTTCTCGTTTGTAGTTTCTTATAAATGCTTATTATTTTCCTCTGCTATGCAACCCTTTCTTTTAGTTTGACCTTGTGGAGGAGTCTTATCAAGTGAAACTTGCCAGCTTACATTATATTTGATAGCAAAAATCTTTATGCGGGTTCTTTACACACCATATGGCCGATTCAATCAAAAATAAAACGAAAAATAATGAACAAATTTATGCAAACCGCTAATCAAAGTCGGGAATTATAAAGGTACGAATTTTCCAGAGTTACGACTACAAATATATTTTCAATTCAATGGCGCAACCGGCGTCAGTGTTTGATGGCAGGCTTATTCTTGATCACAACAAATTACGCGAAATTGGTTTTCATGTATCTGCAATCGGAATCGCCTCGTCACAATCATGCAAAAATTGTTACAAATAGTTTTTTTCTTGACAGTAACGCTGGCGCCGTTTCCATAGCAGCAGAGATGTTTCATGCTACTTGCATGATGCAGAGGTAACAGGTAACCTCGTATCTTATTTATTAACGATTCGAAGCTCCTAAATTCATTACTGTTGATCATATTTTCCAGTCTGATTTGATTACTTCATTTTATTTTGTTTATCAAATGTGATATTAAGTGCTTTATTAAAAATAAAGAGTGTTAAAGATTAACGCTGAAATAAAAATTTTCAAGTTGCAAAACATTTGTGTCTCTGTATAGGTGCATTTTAATGAACTAAATAAATTATTTGTTCCAATACAGTCTCTTATAATTTTTCATAAAAGCATTGCAAGCAACAAAAAAAAGGACCTCACAAGCAGTTCAGGAACAAAATCATGGTTTGTTCCTTTCATGAAATCTATCAGTAGATTCAGTCGATCCCAAGCGCTTTATAACATGTTCACATTAAACAAATCTAAATATGTGTGCTCTTTACGAAAAATAAAGTCAGATACTTGGTACTAAATGTGAAATTCATTTCATTTCAATTGAAAGAAATGAAATTCTTTTATTACTCATCTGGACCTGGATGTTATAAAGATGGGAGAAATGAGAATTCGTTCACAATTTGGCAATTAATGTTTGATTGAACTGAGATTTTCGGAAGGGTAAATTGGGGTTACCGGTATTGTGGTTTCTGGACTGTTGAATGATATGAAGAGTTCAATCTAATCACATCTTGTATTACGAAAGACTTCTACACTTCGCCCTTGTTTTGTGTGCAAGTTTGACTTGGATTACGCAATGGATGTGTTACTGGATCGACAAGTGGGTGGAATCCAGCCAAGCATTCACACTGTGATAAATTGCAGATTTTGGCTTTTTGTTTTTGCTTCATTGCCATGCGATACTCGACATGACAGAGATTTATCAGTAAATCTATCACCATGGTTATCCCTTGGTTTGAAACAGCTACAATTCTACCTGTTTGTTTCTACTCTTGCAACTAAAAGCTAATTGTAACTTTTTTCTTACATGTTTATCAAGTTTAAAGCTTAAAAATCTATTACCTTCGGATGATTTGTGATTCATGTTCGCTCCTTGACACATAAGTGGTGCCATATAGCTGAAATCAAGTGTAAGCATTGAATTTTTGATTTGACCTTGAAATTTAGAAATTTGTGGAACTTCTTTTGGTTTCAAAAAAAATATTTTTTCGCTTTACTCCTTTTGAAAAAAGATAAATCCAACAATATTAGGAATGTAATACGGACAAATGATAAAGATGGGTATCATTATCCAATTAACAAGAACAGATTCATGAAAAGAAGCGCTCACTGATACCAAACATCAACGAAGAGAATAAACATTTTTTTTAATCATTAATTAGCAGAACCGGAAAATACAATTACTGAAAAAGTGATTTTGGGGAGGAAAGTGAACAATGAATAGGATTAAAAATACAATTAAAATCAATGTGGATGTACTGGGTTTGAGATGGACTGCAACATACCACTAAAGAGTTGCAGGCACATCAGACTATGCTATCTTCAGTGATTTTAGTTTATACAAACACCAGGATTTTACAAAGGTAACCGTACGATACTAACATAAAAGGAAAGTCATGCTATTAATAATCAGTCTCAGATAGCTGCCCGTTATAATCATTGTCACAACAAAACAGGGTTTGAAGATCGTCAATCATGAAATGAATAAAGTTTTCCTCCCCTCTGCATTTTACAGCATTGAAAGATGGAAAATTATGAATGAACTAATTGACTGAATACGTTGAATTCAAGATAAAACAGTATCTTAGGTTTTTCCATGTGTAATAATTTTCGATAGCAGAAATTTCCAAACGGAACTTATGTCAACAGTTCCTATTTTTAATTCCACATGCTAATGGAATTTGATTATGAACTAGTGTTGATGCTTTGAAACCATCTCCTTATACTTTATTTCAAGTTCTCGAATTCTGCTTCGCGCTTGCATCAGTTCTCCACGCAACTCACCAATTTGCGAGCTTAACTCTTTCTCAACTGTTCGTGCTTTTTCAAGATCTGCCGCCATGTGTGCTTTTTCATTTACTATAAGAATTGTTGTAAATATCTATTAAAAATATTTCTTATAATCGAATTTACTTTGAAACATGCAAAAGATCTTTTCATAGCATCGTAAAAAGAATTTCAACTTTTTTAAAAATTATGACTACTTTAATATCCTAAATAAGACAAGAAGAGATTGAGGATACAACCTGAATGAATATACAGAACCTACTTTCAGCATCTTTCAGTAATTCGCACAATTTCCTATAACGATTTTTGTACTTGATGACTTCTGCCTCTGCGCTCAACTTCATTTCTTCTGCTAACATCATTTTTCTAACTGTTTCCACCAGTTTTGATCGATATAATCCAACCAAACATTGCTCCTTCTAAACTTTCCATTTAAAAACTTGTAAATGCATAAATAATCACGAGAATTTAAGACGATAAATTTAGCAACTATTTACATCAAGAAATCTTGCACATTGTCAGACTTAAAAAAAAGGAATTCTTGCTGTAGAAACTTACTTCCTTTTGAGGTCCATCATTTTTTGTGAAAAGAACAGCAGCTTTTGAATCAATTTCCGATATAAGAACTTCAACCGGATCTTTTGTACTCCTTGCTTCCTGTTCTACCTGAGATTTTGCGCGAGCCTGAAATTGAAAATAACTTTAACGCCTGAAATTCATCAATCCCATTTATCAATCTTCCAACAATAACCCAGTCAGAAATAAAACTGTCAACTGTTGATCAAATAACACACACATCGTGCGATGCAATCTCTTGCACGACATCCATTGATGCTGTAGATGCCACCTGGCGACTGTTTTCTATTGCTTGTTGTACATCCTGCAAGAAACATTTGTGATAAGAACGAAAAAATTCTTTGAGAAAATGTGCAATGGAAGGTAAATAGCGGTGTTCTTGACTGGAGAACTGATGAATACTTTAATTCGAAAAAATCCTCCACATTTATCAAGCTCACCAACATTTCTGTTTTTACGCCAATCTCATAAGGTATAAATTCTGTACCAGAGTTTACTTTTAAGAAAACAAATATAAGAAGTTTTGAAAGGAAGCAATGTTACTTCGCGGTATTTCTTCTCCAGATAATCTCCTTCGTCTTGCATTATGAAACCATCTTCCTCAATAACCGGCACCTTCAAATAAGTTAAATCGATTCCTACAAAGAACAATTTTGGGATATCCATACAGTATTTGGTCGGGAGAAATCAATAAATATACCAATGATTTCTTTATCACAAAATTGTACTTTTTACTTACTTTTTTGGCTTTTTTGCCTTTATTTTTCCGTTTCTGCGGTACAGGATGTACAATGATACCACCACCACTACCACTGCGAGCAGCTGGTTTTTTTTGATTCCCATGATTTCTGGTCTGAAAACAAAACCTGAATCACAAAAATGAAAATTCAAAAAATTAACCAAATAAGTCTTTCAAAGATCAATTATTAAGCTGCTTAGTTTGTCAAATAGTCTACGACACCCTTTATAGAATCAGCTCACCCTATATATTTGAACCTTTACATTTTTTTTTAAATTAGTAAAAAAAAACAATGGATTACTTAAGAGAATGGCCAAGAAACAATTTAGACTATATGGAAATAATTAGGCCTTAAATTATTGTTGAAGACCTACTGAATTTCATCCTTTATACTTCCGAATTATAAGCAGTAACTGACTTGGCTAGGTGTTGTTTTCATCATTTTGGTACCATTAACAGCACCTTCATCTGATGAACTGGTATCGTCGTCAATCTTCAAGCATGAGAACTTTGACCGTTCACCAATTGGCATTTCGTAAAAAGTAAAATCCAATATTTGGAACGTTACCGCCACTGAACGACCGGGCTGGAAAAATGTTGTTTCAACAATATTTACAACCATTTACCTTTAAAGAATGATATATTCATAAGTATCGCGCTCCTACCCTTTAACTCCAGATATGACTGTGATTCGATTCCAGTTCGAAAATATATATGTAAAATTTGATATCAAAAGGTAGCAATTTCAGAAGAATGGAAAGGAACCATTCGAAGTGACGATTTTCTGGAACAGTATCGAGCAACCGATTTTCGGATGAAACGACTGGTTTCATATAACCCAGTAAGAAAGAAATCCTTTCTCATCCATTATCACCATTAAAAAAGGAAATGAGGAACTTCGTGGTGACGGCATGGCATATTGCTATGTCGTGACGACGTGGCGTATTGCTATGTCATTTACGAATAGGTATGGAGATGACGAGTTCAATGTCTGAGTGAGTTCTTGTGATGCATACTTCATAGACTACCAAATCCTCTAAGAAGTTCCGATCCATCACCTTTACTTCATTAATTAATGCTTCCGTTATCCAAGTGTACTTTTCCTTCCAGTGAATTATCACCGAATTTTATTTATAAAAATATGTTAATCTTCTTTTGTTCTAGAATAAAGAGGACAAAGAGTCATGAATAATACATCACATGTCAAAGAAATATAAAGTCGTGGAGTTTTGGTCGAAACTTTTATGCTTCATTGTATTGACTATGGAATGGAAGAAATATCATTAAAAAAATACAATGAAAGTGATACAGAAGAAAAAATAACTGAATTGCAGCTCGGAAACTGTTCACTGGTTCACCGAAGAGCTTAATGTTGGATTAGGGGGTAAGCATAGCGTTTTTCTCACTAAATTATCCGCAATACATTCGAATTGTAAACGATCTTCACGCCACATTTTTGCTGCATTTACGTTGGCTGCACTTTCTTCATTGGGTTCTTAAATGGTTTTTAAATTGACTCTAAATTTCGTTCCTAAATTTACATGAAAAGATTTAAATTAATATACTGTTCAAATCAGTAACAAAGTTCATATTTCAAGAAACTCACCAGCTAGCATAGATATTACAGAAAGCAGGATTTTTTCGATGGACTGCACCGGAGACCATCTTTCTGCACTTGATTCATAGCCAGTCGGATCGTCACCAGGAGAATGAAGGATACTTATACAAACAAGTCCATCAGGATAAATGTTTGGATGAAAGATATCACAAGTAAACTGCATTTTTGGCGGAGAAAGAGGATAATCCTGAAATGAACAATGTCCAAATTCAAAATCAATTCATCTAAATTGGTATTGTCGGCCAAATGCCAGATAAAATGTATTACGGTAAATAACAATCTAAATTTAGCCCGAAACATAAGCATTTGTGTGCTAAAAAACTCGTTGGAATACAATAAACAAGGAAACACAGAAAAAAACGAAAATAGATCAAAAGTCATAATCAAACTAAGTTATCTAATTACAATTCGCTTTAGAAATACTCAAAGAATATTTCGATCAACCGTTAAGTGTCAATTAAATGATATCAATAACTACTTGTGGGAAAGTAATCTTTGCTGGGAAGACACCATTCTCGAAGCATGAGTCATCAGGTCCAGTAATTAGACATTCCCATTCGAAAAAATTATCTTCACTGATTGGCCCAGCAATAATTCCTTCCGGTGGATTTAACGTTAATTCTGCAATAAAATCTTTTGCAGAAATTATGCTAACTTGATTATACCTCTTAAAAGCTCCTCAAATTAGCAACATTTATTTAGCACAAACATATAGCCTAGTTCCTCTGCTGTCACATAAATTTCCTACACACAAGTATCCCACGCTAGCCGATACAAAACCAGACGTTTTTCCGACCTAGAAGGAAAAATTTTTCTCGTTCGTATATATTCCCCGCTGTTGTACCACAAACCTCCCACATCATATCTCTATTTTCATTATTTCAAACATAACTTACGCTTATACTCAGCCATTAATCGTTTCAGTGCATACCCTGCCATGTCTTACCGATCTGAAACATCCCTTCAGCACTTAATCAATTAAATTTATTTGAAAATCACCAACAGTTCACAGAAAAATTCTTTAAGCAAACATTGAGAAAAATACATCCTGTGCTGAATTCTGCGCTTTTTTTTTAATTGCAAATAGGATAAAAAAATGTATACAAACAGCTGTATCAACGAATCACATCACGAATAACCTTCTTAATACATTGCCCAATCAAATTCAGAATCAATGTCTACAGAATCAAAAACTTTTCCGGGACGTCAGAAATCCGAAAATCCTTCAGACATAGCAGACCAGTAGCTTATGGATGTAACTCCGGCAGTGTATCCGTCTCAACAACAGAAACATCCCAATAAATCTTCTGCACAATAGAAATCAAAGCTTATATTGCCACATTTGAATTTATCGATCATTTTGCTCATAAATAAATTTCCTGTCTCATTTGTATAAGGTATGATAAAATCAATCAGCATACAAGAATAATTTGTGGCAACTTCTGATTGACTCATTTATTGATTGTGAACTACAATTTGATTATTATCATATAAGAGAAAGAAATTTAATGACATACTCGAAAATATTGAAAGCCTACATCGCACTAGGAAATATTTGAGTCAACATAAAACCACCAAATTAAGTCAAATATCAAAATGATTAAAAATCGTATCCCAAATTCCAAAAATAAAGATTTTTGTCATTTAGTTTGAATGATCTTCTATATCATTAACAGAACCAAAAGACAGGACACTATTTATGCATTAATAAACAATGGGCATAAAAACGACTAATAAATATACCAATTATAGCTACTAAAAATTGAACAGTGATTTTAGTTCAAGTTCAGTTCAAGTTATCTACTAGCTTGTTTCGCCTTCTTAATAAAATTTACGATGCCATTTGTGCTGCAATCATGAACAGTGCATTGCGCACTCGTTTCAAATTCCTTCTGAATAACTTTTGCCAGCTGTTTGCCCAGTTCAACTCTAAAAGGTGCAAAATTAAATACCAAATCCGAACACGATTCACAACTTCGACACATGATGTACGAAGAATAAACACTACCATGTTATTTGCTAAACTAACCACATAGAAACGAAACGATGCAGAACTGACAAAATCAACAATTGTTAAGAAACAAACCCCCACTGGTCGTAACTGTTGATATTCCAAATAATACCCTGAACGAAAATCTTATGTTCATAAAGGGCAATTAGAACACCAAGAGTGAATGGTGAAACTTTCGGTAGTATAATAGAGTTTGTAGGTCTGTTTCCTTCAAAAACCTGAAAAATCATCCATAGTAGAATAGTGTGAGAATACCTTTTCAATAAGTGGTTATAATTTTTCTACAATGATGAGTTAAAATTTGATTGCCACACTCTGATTTCCTCAGTAAACTACCACAGATTTGAATAATTAAGAAACACTAGAAGCAATGATAATAAATGCCAATAAACAACTGATAATTGATAAATAATTAAATACACTAAAAACTAGATTGCGGAATTGCTAAGCTATTCCTAAACGAAAAGTTGAGTATTTCTATTATGCAACGGTTGAAAAAAAAAGTATTTTTTCCATCCCAAAAGTTCAAATGCGGCCAGAAATTTCAAATACTGGACATCATATAATACGATACACAAGGGTTTAATCTCCATATGTGTTATCACTGACGACAGACTAGTCGGGCAATGATAGTAGCATGAAGGATAAGATGCAACAGTTTCAGATACTTTGTCTCAGCAATCTCCGATTATGGCCGTATCAAAAAAAAAAATCAACGCGAATAGCTGCCGTCTGGACGAAATAACAAAAGTACAACAGGAATCACTTAGATAAGAAGATAGGTGATCGCCTCAAGTCTAAAAATATATACAACTGTCACCGTCCAGTGGCTATATATGGGGCCCTATGCTCGCCAATAACAAGGCAAATGGAATACAAACATGCATCTAAGGAAACGAACGTATGGAGATGATTCTCCACAGTAGCGGGCTCTGCAAACAAGTGGGACAAACGCTAAAAAGAAAAAAAATAATGAAGGCAGTTTAAAAAATGACTTTGTGCGGCAATATTTCACGAATCTTGTCACTACTCATTCCTGAATCCTTCAATTCCTTTTCAGCTTCTTCTGGCGTTTTACCCTTCATTAACGCTTCTGTCTGGGCTACGAAATTAGACAGCAAAATCTAAAAAATCAATTTATATACAGTGATTTTAAAAATTCGAATTTTGAAAATGTAAACAACAGCATCATGTTTTAATAAAGTAAGGCACCAATAGAATCTATAAGTGTGCATACATCATGATGAAGATTCTGCCTTATTGGATTTAGCGACTTGACCGGTATAATAAAATCACAAGGAACAAGACGAGTTCCTAAAACGTATAATTATATAGAAACATCATTAAGCAATAAAATAAGACCATATTACCATAACCAGATGAAAATGCAGACATCGCATTTATATAAACCAAGCCAAAGAAGACAAATGAAACCGAAATTTATTTAAATCCGTCAGCTGATTTTGTATTTCAGTTGTAGAGACATTAATACAAAGAAAAAAAACTGACCTTGATGCAAAAGTTGGTAAAAAGCGTGTTGACCATTGGTTCCTGGTTCACCCCATACGACTGGTCCAGTTGGATAATCGACGCGGTTTCCACCCCTGAATAATTAGATGCATTTGAAATCACTGTAATTATCCGTGATGTCACATGTTAAAAAAACTGACCGCATCACAAACTTTCCATTACTTTCCATATCACCCTGTTGAAAGTAGGCTGCAAATCTATTCAAATATTGATCATATGGAAGGAGAGCATGTGTTTCAGCTTTAAAGCAGTTGATGTACAGAACGCCTAGTAAAGCCATAATTATTGGTATCTGGAAAATGACATTTATATCAAAAATATTCAAAAAAGCTTCCGAATATTTTTCATTTCAGTTCATTAGGGAGAGTGATCGACTTGAATCAAATTCCGCATTACATATGCACTTGTGCAGTAAAAGCTGATCTCATTATTTAAAGTTCCCGGAGTGATTGCATATTTCAAATTTGACAAAAGCAGGAAAACAAACATTTTTTTCAACTGGTTGATTAAGAAAATGTTCGTCGGCAGCGTTTGCTCCTTGCAATAACTTGCTGAAGTTATCGAAACCAATGTGCACAGCAATTGAGAGCCCAATAGCAGACCACAATGAATAACGGCCTCCAACCCAATCCCAGAATTCAAACATGTTATTCTCATCAATACCAAACTCACGAACTTTTGGACCATTTGTTGACAGTGCGACAAAATGCTTGGCGACCGCAGCAGGATTCTGTAAACACCAGAAATATTTCTTGGGTTGACAATATTCTCTCAAATGCTTCACCATTAACTTACAAATATTATATTCGATGCCGCTATAGTTAAGTTGAAAACGATCGCTTTTGGGAAAAAGAATTCAAAATTCAAATTTTTTTAGTAAGACCAAATACCGATGCTTTGGCCAAGAACCACTCCTTAGCTGATGTAGCATTGGTAATTGTCTCTTGTGTAGTGAATGTTTTCGATGCGATGATAAATATTGTTGTTTCGGGTTTAATTTTCTTCAGAACCTGAAAAAAATCGAAAGATAAAATATAAATTTCACAAAAAAAGCAATTCCTATGCGTTGAACATGAACTGTACCTCTGCCAGATGTGTACCATCGATGTTGGAAACAAAGTGGACATTTGGTCCAACCTGATAGTGCTTCAGTGCTTCCGTTACCATTAATGGTCCCTGAAAGTTTTTTCCTCAGGAAACATTGCCACGTTTGAACCCAAAAATAAATGAAATTTTTAAAATCTATATAAAGTAAAAACGGACCAGATCAGAACCACCAATGCCAATGTTAACAACATCGGTAATTGCTTCACCTGTGTAACCCTTCCAATTTCCACTGATCACTTGGTTACAAAATGTTTTCATATGCTCCAATACTCTATTTACATCATTTGTCACCTGCGAAATTCACTAGTAGTTTAAGCAGTCTTTAAAATTATTTAGTACTTGAACAAAAATAGTTCATCGAACTCAGAATGAATTACAGTAACATAGAAGCAAAATGGATAGACCACCTGAAATTTTAAATGAATAATCAAATATATGTATGATTCAAGCGGTACACATCATTAATGCTTTAATTGGCAGAATATTTGACTGCTGAGACAACGCAAAGATATTAGAGTGATGGTAATGATAGCGGATGATCAAGCAAGATCTACTCACATGGAGATGACAGTCTCGATTGGTCAGGTAGCCCTGGTGGTTAGCAGTAGTCTAGTTGACAGCACTAAGATAAATGTTTGGACAATGTTCATAAAAAAGGTACTAAACTTTCGAAATAATACTTCAATACCAAAAAAACTATGAAATTTACGAATAGATCAACATTAAGAAAAATCCACATTTTGTCCATCTAATGTCAGAGGTTTATTCTTGACATTCCTTAACGCGGTATGCAAAACAGCACGTCCTTCTGTGAAGTTAATTTTTTTTCCACTGAACATATCCTGTCGCATCGTCAAAACGTTCCTTGAATTCGCCTAAAAATACATCTAACATAAACATCATTCTCGTCCGCTCATCGCTCGTATTTTTAAATTGAATCATCCGTATAAATTAATATATTCTTTTAACACTATTGTAGTGATAGATTAATCATCAAAGAATCAAAAAAACTTACTAAACTGAATAATTTTTTCATCGTTTCATCATTGATAATATTTTTTGAATAATCAAAGAGAATCGGCCCATCTGGTGTATCCATTGCTAGACTATAAAAATTCTTCGATTAAAATATACATTTTATACAGTTCCATAAATATAAAATGAAACAAAAATACATATAAACACAAAAATTATTGAGGTACATTTTATTTACATTTATATTTTTATCAAAATCAAAACTTGAATATAAATACAAATACATTTCTATGTCACTAATGGTTCAGATCAATGGACTGACCTGTATTTCTCGAAACGTTGTGGATCTTTCTTAAACGAATCAACCATTTTCAAATGTTTACATTCCGATTCATAATGTTGTTGAAGTTGCAGGAATGCTGGATCCTTATGAAGCGACATTGGATTAACAATGATATGATGACCAACTAAAAATTGCCTCCACTATAATATCGTGAGAAATCTCCCTAAATATTAAAATCAAAAAAGGAAAAAAACAGATGGATAGTTCAGATTAAATATTACTCGTTGTTTACCTTAATCCATAATAACATATTTTTAGGTCAGAGGAGCAAAGATCATTTACCAGACTAGGAGTGTACTTCCACAATGATGACTACTTATCCGAAGGTATATGACATTACAAAGGTCAACAGCTACGAATTCTTTTCAGTTTTCTCATTTCAATCAATTTTTTTTCTTCTCTAACTAACGTTTCCCAATAGAATTAATATCACTTGACTTTTCGTTTCTCTATTAAAGGTCAATTTTAAGCTAAAGTTCAGGCCAAACATGAACTTCAAAAATTCACTTTTACCCAGGATAACTTAAACTTACAACAGAAGTAATCATTCAAGTGATATCTTTCTCAAAATTCCCGCACATCATCCACTTAGGCTTACCATTCGTATTTCAAGATTTAACGAAATGGTTTGACAGTAGTGGACCGTTAAATTTTCCACCAAAAATGTCAACAAAATTTTCCAACTAAATTACGAGAGTATTCTAAACTAAGCTTAAGCCTAGTAACTAAACTATCCGTCTACACCTCTCTCCCTCTCTCTCACCAGTAAACATATGCGGTTTTTCTTAATGCCTGCGTCTATGAGCTTTACACAAAAATCGATTCAATCTGTTTTGAACACCGGAAACACTACTGCCTGTGAAGAGTTCCAATTGCTGCAAGTGTTATTTCTTCAAATCCATTTTCAAAAATGTAAATTAGCATTATATAAACTTCTAGTAACTTTATGGCCTAGGCATATTACCAATTCAGGTGAACTCCATGTCCTAGGCCTATTCAAGTGGTTGTATTAGAGGATGTATTGGGGAAAAAATTTGTTCCAACACGATGAATTCCAGAATGTTGCAAAAACCGGAATGTATTCATTATTTTCAAGTTCATCAAGAAAATTAAATCCTGAAACACCCCACCAATAGCATTAATTGCTTGTGATGCTAAAGCCAACATCGTAATCATTGTTATGTGTAATTCCAATCAGCAAGGAAGTGTTATTAACCGAATTGATCGAGACTGACGAAGATAACTAGCTGATCTGACTAGGCCTGACCGTTACCAACGGTAATTGTAATCCTCTCATTGCTGAGTTTCTCCCTTTTATTCGTGAAATTTGCATAAAAATTAACTTCTCAGTATTCAGTCTACTACCTAATGCCATTCTTGCGTATATACCAAGTTGTAACAATGGAATGCTTACTCCTCATTTTTCAAGGCGCTGCAAACCAAAACTAAAGTCCAACTTTGCAAAGATAACCTTATATAATGGATGTGCCATTTCAACAGTACTGAATTCAACTCATTTAACAAAATTAAAATGCAATTAGACTTATTACAAAAACGTACACAAGTTGAAAAATTTAGTTGATCTCTTTTGGAGATCAACCCAATTCGAGATATCACGGCGCTTTGGAATTAGCATTTATTACATAACTTTTAAAAAAAGAAAAGAACAATAGAGAATAACGAACTATAGATTATCCTCATCACAGACTACCAACAAATAACACTTTTTTCCTAGGAATTTCGTATTACTCATATACTTAATGTAAGTTTTTCCAACCACAGTATTCACTTCGGAAACACTTACAAAACAAAATATATGAAATAACAACTGCCATCGCTTGAGCTGAGTCGCATCCTTACTATATGCACTCTGTATGATTTTGATAATACTTTGTAGCCTAAATATCACACAATTCACCGCCTCCATTTTTGAAGGCAAAACCAATTTATAACAGGTGACAGTGTTTTGTCAGAACTCAGTCCGCCTTGGTGACGTGTTATCCAAATAAGTGCAATATTTACATCGAGCCGCTGTTGAACCGTATGGAAGACATGTATGTCCGATACATTCGCAGCAACCCGTATGAAACCATCGAAGCATCGATGCACCAAGAATCTGCAATGACATCATCTAGTTCACAAATAAACCTATTAGTTCATTTAAAAAATAAAAAAGGTTAAAAACACCAACCAAACATTGCCGACTGCACTGCTTATGTGACATGCACTTGTCAAGGTAAACTACCGTGCAATTCATTTCGCGATGAGTCCTAGCCAACACACTCTGACCTATAATTTCTGCGTAATTTTTTTCTTCCATGTTGACAGTTTTGATGAATGAAAAATTCAACTGTGTCAACAAATGGAGAAAATATGTGTGACAAAACATAATTCCAACAGTGCTTCTTGCAGAATATACCTCTGCGATCAAACGAGTATTCACGCAAAGCCGGAAAAGTGTATGTTGTGCCAACTTTATTTACTCTGAAGCAAATCAATTTTTAAATGACATATTGTGATTTAATCAATCAATTAAAGCTGAAATCATGTAAAAATAGTGCATTTAAGTAGCAATTATTTCGTATGCAAAATGTAAATTTCTATTTATAAATGTTTATAAATGTTAGTAGATGCTATTATTTTTAAATGAAATACATGCAAAAACTAAGTAAAAATAAAAAAATGAGCTATTTCATTTATAGCAAATAAAATTTAACACAAAAAATAAACATACAGTGCAACTTTGTCGAAAACAATAACATCTTCATCATCCTGATCGAATCGATCAACATAACTATTTAGATGCGATGCCTCTTTATGTGGGTTGCATAATCCTGTAATAACAAATGACCAAAATTCAGCTTCAAATGAACAAATATCAAACTTCTCCACACCGAACATGAAACAAAGCGTTAAACATTTCCATCGCTCTACTACTGACCCACTGATATTATTGGTAACCTGATGAAACCAAATGTACTGTTTCCGAAAATCTAAACATTATTAAATCGACTACTGAAAACAATATTTTGTAAATGGCTCGGAATGTTAGGCGTAGAACCTACTGCATTGTAATTCTCTTCCATTACTTCTGTCGTACTGATCTATTGATTTCTTTAATTTCTTACTGATAGCAGATGGAATTGCTTGTAAAAATTGATGAAATTAATTGAAAAATTGTAAAACAATTCTTTTCAACTGAATCTGGTTTTGGCTTTTAGCATAGCATTAGCTCTATCATGACATTTTTCCAGTGCTTTGTTGGATGTAACATAGTGTAATTATGAAACATTGATTGACGGACATTATTGGAAAAATGACATACCGACACAAGAACAGCACTGCATGTACTGCTTGTCAAGACACTGTATACATTCGTTGCAGCAAGAGCAGTTGTTATGCAAAATACTGCTACGATCGATGGAACAATTGCAAGCTTTCAATAGCATGCATTTACTCACTCGAGGGCCGCATTCTGTCTCGTTACAGTCATCCAACGTTGCTTGCAAACAGTTCTGTACAAGTCTATACGATACCATCAGTATCAGCATCCATTGAACGATATTTGCTACCATTTCATGCTGAATTATGTATTAATCTGATCAATCATAAATGCTAACAACTTCAACGACAAGGACAGTTCTCGTGTGGAAGGTTAAGTACAATGATAACGTATCAGCAATAACCGATAACCTGATCGATCAAAAAGAATGGACAATAATTCTGCTGAACTGATATTGCAAAACATATAATCCAAATCTGAGTAGTACTATATATTCAGGTCTCATCGATTCCATCCTATTCATCGCCCAAATATCCACTCTTTTTCTGATCATTTGAAAATCAAAAAAATAAATTTAAATGATTCCAAAAAAATGAGGCAATATAATATCACTAATGGAGTGAGTTAAGTAAATATTTACAATACTTTCTCTTTTTTCCAAAGCTACTTTTGTAGCCACTGAAACTTTTCCTCAAACAATGTTCATGGAACAAAATTAGCCTGGAAATGAGTAATCATACTGAAATGATACGACAAAAGGGGAGAGGAGTGAAGAGAAACTTAGCATTACCTAGAACCAGACGATACTGTTGATAGAAATTTTCGTATCTGTTGATGTCAGAATACTATTCGACTAATTATTCCTGAGACTCTAACTGCTAACCTTCTAGCAGGAAATTTCAATCGGTTTACCAGTTCTGCCTTCCGTTTGCTACTTTTTTTCACTACTACTCACTCAGGTACTTTCGTTTACTTTCTATGAGAATTTAAAATATGAGCAATATAATTATTTTATGTTACCTTTTCAACATTTTTTTGTCTCAATAAGAAATAAAACTCATTCACTGATAAGTTATCATTCTTGCTGAAGTCTAATTTCGACCATATTCCAGATCGAATGGAAGAACATCCGGTTGCCAGATATCCGAATCGTTCCGGTAAGTTATTACTATTGAGTCACAAGGTCAACACTTACCCTAAGTTGCTATAACATCCCGAAAAAACCGGTATGAACACCCGAAAAAAAGACTGAGATGCTGCAATTGTACCTGTCAATAATTTCCAGTTCTAAATGAGAGTGTACGAAATAGGAGGACACAAAGATGTTGACAGATTACGAAACAGTGCACTTCTAGAGAAGTAGGATTGCGAACGAGACAGATGACAAAATTCCGAGCTGTCAGTAAATGTTCACTTTTTTCGTGTACACGTACGTACGTTGCATTTACTCGTAAGAGTGGCGTTAGGTAGAGAATGAGCTATGTGAAGAGTGGATGTATTCGGATATTTCAAAGTAATCCGAATCATTGAGATTACCGAGAGGTGCATGTGCTTCGATTAGAAAAACTTGTGGAGCTTGGCGTATTCTTTTATTCCTTTAAATAGAGGTCAAACGGTTACTGTTTGGTATCATACTGTAATCTATCTCAGTTAGTTCATTTCGTACATGAGATGAATTTACTTCGTAAAGATTCATTCGGTTGTTGTTTAGACATGTCAACTGTTCCATTGTTAAGTTGCTTGAAGAAGAATAACTATGACCATTAAGTTGAAAAAACATAAGGTCAGGGAGTAATGTGAAATTTCCTTCCATGACCTTAATTTTAAAATTGTTTTAAAGTAAATGTGAAGGGAGATAATAGGTTTCGGAAATATTCAGATACATTTTTGGGATACTTTGTCATCTCTCGTAAAGATTTAGCAACTTATTGCCATCTTGCTTTTTCCAAATATTTCTTTGTCCTCTTGTTATTTCCTTTTCCTCTTAGGCCTTTCCCTACCATGTTCAGTGCTTCGGTTTCTTTTATTTCATTTAGACAGAACGATACTTGTAAAATATACCGTGACATTTGTTATGTTAAACGTTAACATTGCGGATGTCAATGGAAAAGTTTTGTTGCATAAAATATTCATGTAATTAATGGTATATTTGTTAAATTTGGAATAAAGCAATTTTTATGGAAAGAAGAGGCTAAAAGTATAAAAGACTTTCGTGGAAGAAGGAATGAGAGATAAACTTGATAGATAACATAATGGTTCCATTAAAAGGTAATAAAATTGTAGGCATAGGAATGATAGCGATGGACATCTATCCCGTAATTATTCTCACTCACATATTCCATTTCGAATTTTTCCGGGAAAAATCAGGATAACTTTCTTTCTTTCCTTACATTTGTTTTATTAACTTTCGTAGTACTTCGAGAGATGTTCATGTTTAGTGTAGTAAGCTTGTATTGAAAGTCGTTCACTTAGAACTGAGCGTACTTATAAATCTTCATCGAAACTGAAGTATTGATTAATCATATTGACTGAAAGGTATTCTTTTCTTTCAAGTGATTTTAGATGTCATCGTTGAACCATAAGGACCCATACCCCCTGCTTGAATTGAAGAATCGGATAGGTAAAGTGAGATTACGATCTGGTGGAGGAGGTGAACAGAAAAGGATGGACATCATCCAACCACTAAACATACAGCAGCTGTCTTTTCTTGCTCTGATTCTGCCGTATATTCAAATTTCTGTTTGCATTGTTCGACCTTCTGTAGCAATTAAATATTTTCATTAAGAGGAAAAGTGCCGACACCAAGAAAAGGAAATTTTGAATTGCGTTAATTTAAAAAACCATTTAAATGCCCGAATGATTGATACTTGTTTTTTTTGAGAAATTTAAAAAATTCATGAATGTAATTAATGGATGTGAGCAATGGATTTATTATCCGGGTACATGATGTGAGGTGTTTAGATCCTCTCAGATGCGATAGAAGTTCCCCAGAATTCTTCTGGTGATGAAGATGAACTATGTCGGTACTGAACATGATCCTATCAACAAAAGCTCATTGCTTTGTTTACTTTCAGCTTTGTAGGATCCGTAGAGATTCTTTGTTTGTTTATACATTCGTCCTCAAGTATATAAAATTATTTTGAAATCAGAAATAAAGATTGGAAGATCGTAATTTGTCTACTTTTGGGAGATTTTCAAATTTAATTTTCATGATTATATGCCGTGCTTTTTTTTTCACCATCTTCCTATTATTTATATGTTCCTTCATTTGTTGAAACATTGTATGGATTTAACAGGGACAGATATTTCCGTCAATAGTAGGTTTATTCTACTATTTGATGCACTTTTTTTTATCCCGAAGGAAAGAGAGAAATTTTATCAGTGAGAAAAAAAAGTAAACAGAATAACTTTTGCAAAATCTTCACCCAATAAGACAATTTATCTAACGATGCATTTTTTTAATCCCTTGGTATCCAAAGCATTCTATTTCTTTCCTATAACTGAAATTTTCAGTTAAATGGTCTCTTTGCTTGTTATCTCTCAACTTTTTTTTAAGCAAAAAAGGCCTAATAAGAATGATCGAATATTTCGTCTCATTCAATGAATTTAGTTTTTTGTTCAGTAATTTTGAATATGAAAAAGAAAAAAGTGCGGCGAATAGAAAGAGAATAAGTAAAGGACAAGGGAAGTATGAATAAATTATCGCTGGATTCTTGGCTCATTATTTTATGAAGAGGACGCAGGTGCAGGAAGATTGGGTCCCCAAAAGCATCATGCGACATGATGAGGCGACGAAGCTTTTCGGATCAATTAATTTGTTGTTTCCGGTTTGGGATATTTTTTTGGAGAATGTCATAGAAGGATTACAGGAAGTTATGATTTTCCAAGCTGATATTTTCCTTTCATCTTCAGAATCTATCATGATATCTGTAAAAGATTCTTAACAATTAGTAAAGGAAAGAGAGGGACATTGATGAGGGAATAATAGTTTAGGGTTGGTTTAGAGATCAGATTTTGAGATTAATAAGTAGGAAGGATAGATTTTCTCTATAGGAAAGTATGTTAGGAATATTGAGGAGTATATTTTGGGGAGATGTATTGTAATTGATGTAAAGTATTTAAGTAAATTTGCTGTGGTAGTTTGCAATAAAATAGTTGTACTGGTAAGAAGTATAGGCCTGCTAAAATTGTCATTGTTATTAGGGCTTCCAAAAAATGGACATATTATTGATTGTTACGAACATGTATTTAAATATCCTTTTTGTTGGGAGGTAACCTCTTCGATATGTATAATTTTGCTTATTCCATTAATTTTGAGGGTTAATTATATTATTGTGAAGGTCAGTTCTGATTATCGTATTAGCAGTGAAAAAGGGGCATGTAAAGCTGTTGCTTAATTAATTTCTTTACTAAATTTAGTTTTTTTTTAATTTTTCATGAAATTTGTGAATGGTTCAAGAATAGGAAAACTAGCTTATTTTTAATTGAATTGCAACCGATTTTCTCAATAAATTTACTTACCTCTTAATTTCTCCCGTTTGATTTAAATTTGCATTACATGTCATTTGAATAGTTCAGAAATATTTCTGCTTAATGTATCTTCTTTTAGCATTGCTTTTGGTCGTGGAATTAAATGAGAAACTCTTATTTGAACTTGATTTAATTGTATCATCTTAACCACCCCTTATTTTATAATTTTAAATATAATTCCTTGTCTTCTGTAATATTTGTGCTATTTCCAAAAGAAATTTGAGAATTTTGAAAAAACTGGAAGAGGATATGAGGGAATAATCGGAAATTAGATAGCTGGTGGGAACAAGTGTGTCATAGCTACATTTCTTCCACATTAACATTCCAGTATCTTAAACAAATAGCTGTTGTGAATTTTATGTTAAGCAAGAAATTGTAAATTAAGTAATTACTGTTCAAATTATCTTGCTGGTAATTTTTATTTGCACTGATTGAACTGGTTCTAAAAAATATTTCAAACAAAAAAAAAGAAACAAAAAGCAATTATTCATTGCAATTATTTTGATGGACAATACTGGTTAGTAACGCTGTTGTAATTTTTTTTCATCGATAACTGCTAAGATTGCTAATCCGGAATACTAAAAAATTTTTGAAAAAAAAAGATTTTCAGGGAAAAAGGAAAATCTAATTGTGAAATGTAGGAAATTAGTGAAGCAACTATATGTGAACAAACTAGGAGTTATCTCTGTGAACGATTCCCGAATTAGGTAATTTGAATGTCGTATATAGGGAAGAAGAAGGGGTGGAAGAAAGAGTAGAGCGATGATATTAGTAGCTGTTGAATGTGAAACCACTTTTTTACAATATAATTGTTAAATTTATTTGACCACATATGTTTCTTGAGTAGTTGTCTACTGTTATCAAGATATTTCTTATAATCAATTACCCAACTACCGAATTTTCCAATCAATCTATTGAAAAACTTTTTTCCTCGTTATTGTTTTTTTTTTTTTGCTCAGAAAACTGTCATACTTAATAATATATGCTTACATTCCTAGACTATTACAATTTATTATTTTTTAGAAGTTCGAAATTCAAAGAAAAAAATACATCTCTTACAGTATTACTGATAGGTTAGAGGAATAACTGGGGACTGAGTAGTGAGGGAAATTAGTTAAAGTAAAGGACCTAAGCTGTAATACGATGATGATAATCGATTGAACGGAATGATGGATAAGATAAAAAAGGCTAATTCTGAAGTTGCAGATCTTGCTGAGGTCATGGATATTTCGGGATGAGACCTAAAATAGGAGAGACCTGGCGTCTAGCTGAGCAGTATGTATATATGATCGCGTTTATCTTACCCTCCTTTTATCTATTCGGGTTTTTTTTCTCCTCTCCAATTTGATAGCATTAAACCGGTCATTTATTACAATATTGTAATTTAAATGAACCGATATTTTTGAATTTTGAAATGAAGTTAGGAGGGAAAGAGGTAGGATGGAGAGATGGGTGGGTTTGTAAAAAGGGAAAGGGAGAAGGGTCCACAAAAGATTCGGGGGGAAAGAGGTAATTTAACGAAGAAAAGCCGGCAAAGGGCGGGGGTAGGTATCAATTTGTGGGTCCGTTGAGGTTCCCGCCAAGGAGAACATCTCCCCCACCTCCTCCTGCAAGCCCTTGCCATTATAGAATGGTGACAGGTTGGAGCTTGTCGAGGGCTCCCCTTTTAAACGACCCTTTCACCTCGTAGTTTTATTTGAATGGACATCACAGCTGTTTCCCCTTCCCGCGTCCCTTTCATTCACCACCATCCCCCATTGACATTTCATTCCCCTTTGGCCCTTTCGTGGGCTACTTACCATTCACACGCTCTTGCCGCTAATTTACCTTGCATTATACGATCCTTTTATTCATTGGGGACTACGACCTCAATCCTAAACTCACCAATCAGCTAACAGTATTTCTCTTTACAGTAGTTGTAGGTATGAGATTCGTCAGACGTATCAAAGTATGAAAGAGTCCAAAAACTGACTGCCTTGTAGGTTGATGGTAATTGAAAGAAATTGGGATGACTCTTCCCAACAGCATCATGAAAGATTAAAAAAAAGTAGTGAAGGGGAAGTACGGATCAAGATCTACCATACCTCTCTCTCCAACGTATGTATTGTACTGTTTAGAAGAAAACTTCCTTTGTACATTGTAATAAACTATGGTTGTATCTTTATTTCATTCATCATTTGGGTGATACGATGATATCTACAGTACGATGGGTACATATTACTGTTCACACATTACTGATACGGTATCCGCATTATGATATTTTTGGTGACATCCATTATTGGTCACATATCCTACACAAAACAAGTTAATTGACAAATTTTTAAAAGAAAGATGAAGAGTTCTTCATTTACGCACATATTATTGAGGAAAGAGATGGTATTATTGAAATCTGAAACAGAATATGATATGATAGTAATAATGGGTGTGTAATTTAAGATGAAAGTGAGATTAGGTGTGGGGAGTGGAAAAGGATATGAGAATTCTCTGGAAAATTATCCAAGTGTTTCATCCCTCTCTGTCACTTACGTCAAGCATTCCATACGTACAATTCGAGTACACGTGAAATCTCAGGATAGACATCTTCCTTCGTAATCATTGAGTCTATGCGTCTTCCGGTCTGTTAGGATATACCTTTCTCTCTAATGATGTGCAACGAACATAGCATCATCCCTTCATCTCTCTCTCTCTCATCCTTTTCGTGTATTGTGATCATCTGTATAGCTGGCTAGAGTATAACTCAATGTTTGTCTCCTGTTTTCTCTTTATACCTTGTATTCTCTGATAGGTATTTTGTTATCTATGCTTCTTACATACAACGATAAATGCTGATTCTTACTAAATGTGCAGGAAGGAATGACAGGCGAATGGGTTTGGGTGGGGAGAGGTTTGTCTATATGTGTCTGCTTTGTTGCTAGTAGTAGTGACTATGAAGTCCGGTCCCATTCCGTTCATAATACCATCCGAACTTCGATGAATGGAATGGAACGGACTGACCGGGGTGGGGAGCAGATTTTTACTGGACGGGCGTGGAAGAAAGAGAGGTTACGGGTAGGGAGTGTTTTGTGTGTAAGGTAATTATTTTGTTTCAGGCATTTATCAAGAAAAAAGGAACATCACAGGCACACACAGCATTCTGGGAGTTATCCTGGCTTGACCACGATCACCACCACCAACACCACCACCTTATGAGCTAAAGTATCACGGATCGAATGAATCGGAAGGGTTGGTTGGCTGCCGGCCCTGATTATTCTTCATATTGCCTCTCGTTGTTATTCGTCTCTTGCTGTTACCGTCATTTGACTCTTCTTACCATTTCTGTCATTATTAATCCTGTTGCTCATATATCCGTCGGTGCTATTGTTGGTCGTATACTGTCCGACAGTTTCTCCAGTGGATATTCCACCAGGAGTCACCGCTATGAGTAGCGCTGCTGACGATGGCGCCGATGAAGTGAAAGTCTTCCGCAGGTTTGCTTAATTTTGCTCAAAAATTCCATTAGCACAAGGCGTTACAGTATGCTGTACTGTGGTAATGTATAATTTGTCTTTATTAAGATACATATAACCATAAAATAGGCATAACCTTCGTTACATTTTTCCATTCTTCTTAAATACCACGAAGTTTGAATTAAAAAGACCTGATGAGTAAATTAAGGGAAGAATAAATAAAAAAAGAACGCTGTTAGGCAGCAAACAAACTTCCTGAAAATTTTGAAAATGTTTACGAAAAAATTTTTGTGAGATATATCCTCATAGCTGCAAAATTCTTTCAGTTCAAAAATAATATTTTATGAATTGAACATCTGCAATGTGCTGCTTTTTACGATGCTTATATCGCATTTTTTTGTACTTGGTGAGAAGTAATTTTTGATTGTTTTACAAGTAAACTTTTCTTGTGTCTGAAATAAGAAAAATTGTCTATCAAATTTTTTGTTCTTTTTTTCTTTTATAACTGATTCTCATTTTATCTGTTGAGAAATAACTTTTGTATTTTCTGAATGATAACTCTATCCGAGATCTTTCCATGACAGTCTCAGTTGCATTTGCTGTAACAACTAACACAATATTGCTAATGGTAGCAGTTTAAAACACACAGGTATATAGCTGTAATAGTCAATAGTGGATGAAGTACACATTAGCCGTTGGTAATCTGTTAGTACAAAACGAGGGTACAATATGTAACACTTGGAAAGGTTAGTAATTGAAAAGAATATTTAATGTTATCTTAATAGACTGCCTCAGTTAAGGTAAGCTTTTTGGCCACAAACCTTTACTGGGAATTATTACCTAATGTATTTTGCAGGAATGATGCGGATGATGTTGAAACGGCGCAGTCGTCACATCAGTTAACGGAGGATAAAAAAGATGTAGCTCTGGAGACAGAGCTAGAAACAAGGACGCCATCCTCGTCTATTATCGGTTTGGCTTTTGTTAGAACGATTATTAATTAACGAAATGTCTTGTAATTTCATCTCTTTTACAAGCAGTTAGAATACTTCATAGTGTTAATATATTGTTGTATAATTTTCTAGCCCTTGATATATTTTTCTATACTAGAATAGACTGGAGTGGAAAACATTTTGGTCTTTGATTTTGCTGCTATATCTGAAAGTTTATAAATATTATTCCAAGTACAAATGATTTAAAATCGTTTTGGCTTATTATTCTCTGTTTGGTTACAATTCAAACACAAACGACGGAATCTAATATCGATTGCGTCTTCTTTTTTTTCCTAGTGTACTGTATTGAATTTGATCCTTTTTTTTGTAGTATGATTTGCTTGATTTAGAGTTGCTGAATTTACTTTAAGCCGTCGACTTTATTCTAACAATCAGCTATTTGACTTGAAATTAAAGAGTGAAATAGAAAAAAAAAGGGTACTGAGGTTTGTTGAATTCAGTATGGCTTGTTATCTTGTGTCATTGTTTTTTTTTTTAACTTTTTTGCTTTAATGGGTACCTTGCTCGTGCATAGTGTCACATATGGCCAGTTAATTAGCTAGATAGTTATGAGAGCAGCTTAATTTTATATCAAAGCTGGACTGGGTTAATGTAGGCAGTTTCTTTAATATCTATGTGTGACGTGCACACCATACCTCATCTCCATTTCTGTGCTTCATGATGCATCTGGTTCCTCTCTGTTCAGGAGTTGTTAGCATCACAGCTGTTATTCTTTTTTTTTTCTTCGATTTATCTGTCATTTTTCTTTCGTGCATATATTAACAAGGCTTCGTTTTGGTCCCATATTATGTAAGGAATTTGCTACTTCGGCGATGACGAAGGGAAAATGTAGACATCAGATGAGAAGTAGTAATGTATATGATAACAATGGAAAGGAAGTGATAACGAATAACAATGATGATAACATAGTAGGAAGGTTATGTTGGAGATAGAAAAGAAAAAAAATTTGATTAAAATGATAAGCGATAGAATAATCTTAATGATATAGTGGCTCAAGTGCTATCGCTTTTTTGATGTGGAAATCGACAATGTTTAACACAAATTTTTAGCTAAGGAATGAATTGATAATTCGAAATCCAACAAATTTATGACAGGGCAATAAAGGATAACGTAGTAAAGTATATCAAGTTCTCAAATTCTATCGTGCACATTCTCTTGCCTGCAGTCATTTGTTGTGGCAATGTAGTGTTATAGTGACACTAAATTTGTTCGTAATTCGCATTTTCCTTGATTTTCGCAGTAGTTTGGAAAAAAAGTGAAGAAGAAAGAGTTTAGAGAGGGGAAATAAAAGTGAAAATAATATTTGATATTCTTGTACATTGAGAATTTTGGATATGCTGTCTTTTTTAGTTCAAGAATGTGTTGCAAACCTTACACTTGTAGGTTTTTCGAATTAAAAACTCCGTCTTGTGAATTATTTTTTATTTTTGAGCTGTAGAATGGTTATGAATATGGAATAAGTCGTCAAGTGTTGGAATTTTAGACCATTTTTTTAGAATGTTAACCAATTTTTTGTTTTCTCGTAGCCATCGTCTTTAAATGTAAAAAACATAAGTTGCAGAAGGGATCAAGTTTTCCAATCGTTCGTTTCATCAAATCTGTGTTTTATTGCATTGTAACACATTTGAAATGTCTATTAATTTGTTTGTTTCAAGTTTTTGTTGATATATCCATCTGTGAACGTGTATCTTGTACTGGTGTACAGTATTCACATATGAGCTGAAAAATTATATTACGCAATCTGAATTCTCCATAATCTCTAAAGGCGTGAATTTTTTAAATATAATGTTGACATCATAGCTTCCGTTATGAAATCGCATATAAAGTTCCTCAATTTTACATTGAATGTCCGATTGCATTAAAATGTCGAAATATATTTAAGGTCTTATTGGGGTTTGTGTTTTATCGCGTATGTTGTGTTTAACCTGATGAGATTTATGCTTCTTTCAGGTTCGAAGCCTGGTGCTTTCGTGAAGCCATCCCCTACTTTTCCAACTTTTTCTGCTGCCACTCTATCGCCAACTTATGGACCGCTGCCACTCTTTTATCCTTTCTTTTTACCAGTGAGCTCTTTTATATCTGTTTTAATATTTTTGTCAGTAGAATTTGATTTCTATCCTATAGAATTGAGGTTTACTCTGATTTTCTGTTAAGGTGTGAAGGAGTTAAAAGGATCGAAAATAGACATAAGTGAATTTCGTGCCTTGTCATTCGTACTCTAGAGACTTTATTGTTCCTCAAAAAGTGTTATCGAAGGAATGATGTTGGTATCGTGTCGTTCTCAGGCAGTCCCAATGTTTAGTTGAGATAAGAAAGATCGAACGATGCTTTATGTGTTTTTAGAAAAATACAAATTATTTTACAGCATATTTTTGCGACTAACTTTTTCTCATCATGCTAGATTTAAGTCAAAAAAATTGGGTTAGTTGTAAGTTTTAAGATTTGTGAAACGCTTTCGAAAAAAATGTGTGAAAAGATTGAAATGTGCAGATCCCCTGCCTAGGAACAAACCAAAAAGGGCCCTTAGAATGATTGATGCACGTCGATTATGTATAATCTCGGGTTGTTGGAGGATTGTGCTATTGCTGAGATTTCTTCAAAAACAGCAAAATGATTGATTCCACTGCAGCAAGGGCTGTATAACATATGAAAGGGAAGCTGAAAAGAGGAATGCTTTTACGGTTACTTTATCCTGCGTTTATTTCTCATGATTAAGTGTACCAACTTTTGAAATTTACCATTTTTAATCTTTGTGGACACTATTTTGGGATACAAACTTTATTGTGTCGAAGTATCGCGACGAGTTAGGTTTTTTTCCTTTTCCTCCTCACTTACCTGGTTTGTTTTCTTTCACATTCTAGTACAATTCAGGTCCTACTATGTTTGAGAAAATTGGTATTTTTAAGTAAAATAAAAGAAAAAAACTAAGGGATTGGTTAGGTCGATTGCTATCTTTCATAATCGTTTGCTACAAACTTTCAAAAAATTTTCAATGATGAAGTATGCAATGAGAAATAAAAAGTTTTTATAATGTCAATAGTCCCCCCAAAAGTTGTGCTGAGCATCGGAAGCTCCATGTCCTTGGGTGTAATGAAATGTTTCTTTGATATAGATCTTGAATCGAGCGGGACATGAATTTTAATTCAGACGAAGGCCTGTCTTTATTTTATGAAAGTGGAGAGAAGTCTTTCTGGCGAACCAAGATGTTTGTTTTGACAACATAGCAAACATTTGTTCTGGATTGAAGGAAGAATTTGCACAAGAGGAAACCAGGTTTCCTGATTGAAAGAGGATATTTTCTAAAAGAAAAAGGATTGCAAATAGGGAGATTCCCTCCTCATCCTTTCACTTTCAAATGCTATCTTAAGAACATGATAAATCATTAGTGGAAATTTAGACAAATTGAGAAGTAACACAAGGATGAATGAAGAGTAAGATAACTGCAACAAAACTCTTTTCGGAGAACCGAAACGGAATATGCAGTTAAGTGATGGGAGGAAGAAGAACGCTTAAAGAAGAAATCAAGCATCAGTAATTAAGATGAAGTTGAAGCATTCAAATTAATTATTTCGAATTGCAGACAGTTTTCTCGAGGAAAATTTTCAGTTTTTCAGCTTGTTTAGAAAAAGGGGTCACGAAGCGTATAATGCCGATGAGCTTTTAGACTCATATCACTCCGTTCTTCTCTGTCTGTTCAAATTGAAAAATGATTGTCCGAAGTCTGTGGTTTCCAGAGCGAGAAAGTGATTAATTATGGTGGTCTCAGAAAAATATGTAGAACTCTTTTGATATAAATTGCATCATCGTGAGATTGAGAACTAATAAGCAGTACGATTTTCATGTGATAGCAATTTGTCTGTTCTCGGTAACCGATGTAGATTAGTGACTTAGGTGTGTTTTATGGTTTTACGGGGTTGTGAAAATTCAGTACATGTTGCGTTTTCTAATTACTGATTGAGCGGAAAAATGGTCATTATTGGTGTAAATGAGGTTAGGGAATTTCAGAACCAGGCTCCTTATGGTTTGCCGTTCGGTAGGATGCCGAGCGGGCCTATGGATGCTCGTTCAATTTCGCCAACCTATGCAGCATTCGTTATGCAGCAAGCGGCTCAGACTATGTCACCATCCTTCGAAATGTATCGAAATTTTCCATTTGGACCAGCTTCTCCGAGTTCCTTGTTCCAGGTTTGTAAATTTCGCTTATTTAATGTAAACCTTTCGCAGTAAGGTATTAGGTCGTTGAGCAGTCTTATTATTAATATCTTAATATTCGGGTAAGCGTTACGGAAGAGATGCGAAGTGGAGAATGCACTGCCATGTTGGCATGAGTCTATTGAAGGGTAGTGTGGGTGCGGCTACCCCTAAGGGTAATCCGTTGGCGGCAGCTACTATGATGCGCAATATGCAGAATGCGGCAGCGGCCGCGACTTCTCCGCATCCACTGAATTCAATAAACCAAATGCGATTACCTCAGATGGGTTCACCAATCACGTCAATGGCCAGTAACTTAGCTCATCAGCCGACCAGTAATTCACGTGGCAGTTCTAACAATACTAAGACAGCGAAGCACGAAAGCAAACCGCCCAAAGTAAAGGTAGGTGTTATTTCAGCCAAACAGTTTCCAGTTCTGCGTTGTAATGGTCCTGTTCATTCTTTGATGCAGTGATACTGAATTTTCATCTATTCATACTCGCTTTTCATAGGGTCCTTAAAGGAGCCAATTCAGTTTGCTTTCTTATCAGCGCGTTTTGAGTAGGTCTTAGTGAATTTTTAAAGGCCATATGCGAATGTTTTGATTAGCTTGTTTTAATAGTTTACCAATTCCGATCTTTAAAGGAACAACACATCAAGAAACCTTTGAATGCATTTATGTGGTTCATGAAGGAAAATAGACCAAAATTAATGGAAGAACTAGACTATAAAGAAAGACAAAGTGCCGAACTGAACAAGGTTATTTGATTAACTTGTTAGAATTATTTATGTGATATAAAGCGGAGTTTGAATTCAGTGGAGGGTTTATGTTTATGTTTGTTTATACTTTACCGTTTTTCGTACAAAGTGTAATTATATGAAGGAGCTGGGAAGGAGGTGGCATGATTTGCCAAAAGAAGAACAACAGAGGTATTACGAACTTGCTAAAACAGATCGCGAACAACATATGCAGAAGTATCCTGGTTGGTCGGCTCGTGAAAATTATGCGGTCAATAAGAAGAAGAAACGGAAACGCGATAAATCTGTTGGTAAGTGAGCTACATAAAGATAGATTTTATGGATATTCTGTCGTCATTATGCAAATTCTTCGTGCACATACGAAACTGCAGATAATGGTGAGCAAAAGAAATGTCGAGCTCGGTTTGGTGTTGTAAATCAAGATCAGTGGTGTAAGCACTGCAAAAGAAAAAAGAGATGTCTGTGGTATCGTGAGGTAAGCTGGGCTTTAATACATTTTGATGTTTTTTAGGTTGTTGATTCGTTTGGTATAACTGATATCAGATGCGTATAATGAAACAAAAGTACGTATATTTTAGCATATAGAAAACTTATCCAAGGATTTATTGTTACCTTTTAATGATTTTATTCACTGTCATACTGAAACGATAAAGGAGAATAATCTTTGAGCCAGCTCTCCATTTTGTTATCACGTATTAGCGAAGCTGTAAGCACTTGATATTGACAGATTCATTCATTTAGTTTTTTTTCCTTTATAAATTTCATGCAGTTTCTTCCAAGCAAAGTATTAAAGACGGAAGATACTGAATCAGTGTGAGATGCCGATAAAGTTCGACTGTCGCCAGTACCAATTTGTTTTCGCGTACAAATTCAGGCATCTTCACCAGTTGGAGTGGTTTCTTCGACAACTCCTGGTACTCCTGGTACTCCATCTTCACTCTCTGGACCAGCTGTAGGTGGTGCAATGAGTGGTCGTGATACCGATTCAGAGAATGACATGGATGCTGCTGCTGCTGCCGCTGCTGAAAGATCTCGGTCAATGTTAAATCAGGTACCGAACGACCAGCAGACCACTCCTCTTATTTGCTAGTAGTTCCTTTTTGTACATATATATAACTCTAGGCTATGCTTGAAGTCTATTCCTCGTTCGTTCGGAATCCGAGGAATTTCTCTTTCAACATGAACCATGGTCCTACTGAGTAGTTACTGGCTCTTTGTAGCGCTATATCTTCACATCGCAAAAGCTTCACGACGCGAAATAGGTCATATTGTTACGTTATGAAGGTCGATTTTATCATTTTTTTAAATCATAATGAAGGACGCAAAGTGAAAGAACAGGATGAAATGGCGATATTCACCACGGAACAATCAGAAACAATGGAGTTGAGAAGAACACTATTGCTTGTTGCTATACTTAGCTGTACGCTTTTAATCTGCATTGGTGCGTGGCTTTCAAAGTTTGCCTTAAACTCTTTACTAATGCAATCTTAATTCATTACGCCAATTGTTCTCTATTTTCTGATAATAACGTTTTTGTATAGCGTCGCTTGTAGTCATGAGGATTGTTATGGCCGTTCAATTTTTGGATAAAATTATAATTCAAATATTTAAAAACTATATCGTATGGTATTCTGAAGTAGGAACACATACAGCCATGTCGGCCTGGCAAATGTAGATGCCTAGTTTGAAACATAACTTGTTGGATAGGACAAGGACACCTATCGTTATTTCTGGGGCTTATTCAAACAGGGTTTACATTGCTTCTTTCATTGTTCTTGTTATTGTTACCATTATTATTAATATTATTATTGTGGCCGTTATGGTTATATTTAAAACCACTATTTTGACTGCTGTCTTTGTTATGTCATTCATGTATAATTCACATCATTCTGTTGCTGTTTTGCATTTCACGCTAGTAAAGCGTTTTCGACTGGTCAAAGCTAAACTTATAATTGCTGACAGTTCCATGGATTCAAATTAACAGGAATTTAGGACAAACGGCATTTAATTTTGATAGATCGGGTTTCACTTGTTAGTCAATTAAAGCTTAACTTTGACTGGTTGAATTGCAGTAGTTCTCATTTAAATTATGCGGGGAGCTTTGATTATTTTGCATTGTATGTTCAATCAATGATATTTTGTTATGGCAGTGTTTTTTGGCATTTCGCACATTTACACTTTGGGGAAACAATGTCCTTTTTCGGCTCTTTTTTTCTCACCGAAATGATGTTGGAAACGTTAAACTTCGGTAATACGAAGTTTATATGCTTCGTAAAAGTTTGGAACTCAACAGTACCTAGGGTATTATTTGAATGTAGACGATATTTTTTTACATCGATAAAAATAAATGTCAGTGTCGTTTAAACCTTGGATCACATCGTTATCAATAGATTTATCAGTAAGGATAGGAGAGATGGAACAAGAATTCACGAGTAGTCGATTCACTCCTCATTGTACTGCCTGAAGTACAGTGGGAAGCTACAATTTCGTCACTCGTAAAGCCGGAAGATGTATCATTATTTTTGATCTGACCGCAATTTCCCATCCAACTTTCCTCTGATTTTCTCAGCAAAGGTCTACTGCACAAGGTGGTGGAAATGACTCAAAAGTGGAGTTGGAAGTTTGCTCCTTGAAAAGGCTAATAAACAGGTGGTTAACATTTGAACACAATACAATACCAACCTAGATTGAAAGTGCGAAAAAACACGGGTCATTTCTATAGACTACAGAATTTACTCAATGCACACTTATAATTGCCATAGTGATTTGCATCTGTGGCGAGAGGGGTCGGCTCACTTTATGGTTGTGGGCGTATGCTTCGAGCAGGGTGTCCCATGCCGGACAGGTCTAACTTATAGGTCACACATGTGTTTTCATGAGGAGGATAGGTGGTCTGTACGTAGGAGAAGGAAAACCCACTCCAAATCCAGCAGATCGAGCTCGTCATCATCCATCTAAGAAAAGGTCTATGACCTTAGGATTTTGTTTTCATCGTCTAATCTTGCTAGGGCATGAAAAATAAATCTCAGACGTAAAGAATAAGGATAGTTCGACTCAATTCAATTGTCTCCCCTTAATTGCACAGACACGACGATTTATTTCAACACCTCACGTGTTTTCAAACATGGATAATAAATAGACAAATCTTCGTTTGCCAAAGATAAGCCACTACGACAACGGTACTGCTACTGACTGGGATGTAAATAATTACTCGGTGGATGATAATCGTGTAATTAATTATATCCAACGACATCTGACCCTGCTTTATACCACAGTGATGAATTGTTAATACACAAGAATTACAACATAACGTTTGATAGGTACATGAAGGAAACATCGAATCACACTTTGTAAAAATTCTTCCCAGTTTTTAGTGAATCAGTAAGACAAAATTAAATCAGGAAGTATAGAAGCATCTGCTAGAAAGAATTAGGCTATTCACAATTCAAAAACATTTGAATTGTCTACTCCTTTCATTTTTACAATTCCACAATTTCTAACATCATCATAGTTCGTATTTCGTTTAGTCTATCCGCGAAGCAAATATTATCCGGTATTTGTTTTAAGAACATCCCTTACACCTATATGCGCCCTAATCTCCTAATCATCATATAGCCCTATGAAAAACAGCTCCTTTTTTTCTTTAGTCGTCAACTTTTCAATCAAGAAAAGCATGGAACAAGGGATAGAAAATTATAAAAAAAGAAACAAATGTTGTCCAAAATTATGAAAATATAGTCATAACGCAAGAAATAATAACAGATATGATAGACACTAAGCTACAAGAGAAAGTAATACAAAACAAAAATGATCAATCACATTGAGAGCTTTACCACGTATGAAACATTTATATACAAAGATATAGCTATCCATTCTGACAATCACAGTCAAAAATAATTGCATTACTTTAATTAAATATCAATTTTGTAAGCACAAATGAACAAATAACACAATTATACAATAAATATGCATACAAAATGCTTAAATGATAAGAAAAAGATGGAAAGTAATCTAGACTCGAAGCTCAATTTTCTTGGTCAGATGCGAGTATAAAAAATATTCAAGACACAATTCCAATTGAAATTACTCAAAATTGATCCCAGTGCCCGCAGATACCAGGGGTCGAGCAAGTTAATATGCATACAGGTTGAAAGAAGGAAAGCAAAACCTTCTGTTAATAATTGCAGATCAAATGACACCGATGCATCTCCTCGACAGTATTTGCATCTTAACAGAGAATAGAGATGAATAAATAAGTAGCTTACATCCATATACCATGGTGTGGTTGGCTACTTACTCTAGCAATCGGTTGAAATTTGAACACATCAGCAGCACCAACAACTCACTAACAGCCTCTTTATTTCTGACCATTAAATAAATCCTTTGCCACAAATTTATGATTATGCCTATCATCCTCAAAGGAATCACTAAATACATACTAGGGAGTAACGAATAGGATATATTCAATTATGTAACTCTAAAAATAAATGTCGTTGCAAAACAGGTCGAGAATGGAAGCGCATTGAATATTTAGTAGATGCCTGCCATAGTACTAGAGAAAATTGCAAGTTTTACCCCACAAAAACGATTTATATGGAAATATACAACAAAATGAATGAAATGAATCTTTCTCTCTTTCTGAAAAAATATGACAGGGCTTGTACAAAAAATACGGCCTGTACAAAAAATGTACCGAACGGGAATGACTCACGGTGCCTGCAGCGATCTGAAAATTCATCCATTCAAGAAGAAAAGCAAGTTGGGTTCAGTAAAACTATTCTACTATACTCAGAGATTGCCATGTGAATTTAAACTAGGAAGTCATCCAAGACTATCGAACTGTACCCCATAATTCGATCGATATGGATGAACTAAAAATCTGACCCACCCGTTATTTTGCTTCAGCGTCTGCGCATAACTTTTTCTTTCTTTTGCTTCTTTCTTCTCCTCTTTTTTACCAGCAGCTACTGAACTGAATGTAGGTTTGTTCCGCGATTTTGTTTCTCTCGTTTCCACCACTAGAGATATTTCTTCAGAAAGGCAAGGAAAAGCACCCTGAAACTATTTTACTTACTCAATATACTTTTTATTTACTCAATATACTACTTCATTTATGCACTCTACGAACAACTAAATTAAAGTTTAACCAACGGTATCAATTTATTTTATGTGATCGAACAGCTTAATACGAAGACCTCCTCAAAGTTGTATTCCATATCGGCAGTTTTATGACAACTACATTCCAGTTTAGAATCACTGCTGCTTGTTTTTGAACAATACTGTTGCTCCTCAATTTTCTTGCCTTTTTCTGACGGTAAGCAAATTATCGGAGGGGATGCTAAATTTTTGTTATTTCCTAATGAAATTCCAGACAAATGCATATCTCGCTGTTTACGTCGCTGTTGCCGTGTCTGCATACTCCTAAATACAATTAACTAAAAATAAGGTGATGAATAGAGATAATATAATGTTGCTACATCTTCTGAGATTATAACCTTATCTAAGACATACTCCGTAAAGTATGTACCCAAAAATGCTTTAAAGTGATTACTACCTAATATTCAAAACATTACCGGCTACTCGATTGATCACAGTCGTAGCGCCGCTGTATGTTATCGTTTTGAGTCGACTTTTGTGATTCAACTGGTGTCCGATCTTGCCCTGTACCTGCAATTATCATGTACACTCTCTGTGATGGTTTTTAGCAAAATCTTTGCAGTAATAAACAAGGAGGCACCAAAAAACCAACCAGAATGAAAATTATTAAAACGGTTCTGCCGGTTTCGGGAAGTTGGAGGATCGCTGTTTCGATCCCGATGACCATCGCCATGATCTTTATTTTTTCGACCTCCTCCGTGCTGATAATTACTATTTGTGCTAAAATCACGATGATCGCTAGTGGAGACTCGCTGATTATATACAAAGCCACCTCGTGCTCTGGAACCCGACCCTAAAAATGTGACTAATCACAATGAGGAATAACGAAACACACTGAATTTAAAAACTTTTTTTATTGACACCGAAACATCACCATTTCAAAGGTCACAGAAAAAAGATTAACAGAACAAACCTCTGAGATTACAATTATTTAAACCAGCAGAGCAAGCACCTCGCAGTCGATGGTGGTTGGTACTTCGATTAGTGCCAACAGTAGAACTGATATGAACAACAGTTGTCCCAGGTTTAAAAGTTGCACATGGTAAGTATCCGTAGCTAGCCAGGATTTGGCCCAAATCAAAAGTTTCTGCAATAATAAACAGCCAATAAATTTTATTCATTGTATTGAACGCTTATTCAATATTTCATTCCCATTTTACCTGTACTAGATTTGGAAAAATAAATAAAAAACTAATTAATACCGGAAGAACATGGTGAAGGAGTAGGCACGAGAGAAACGGATGCGGAGGGATCACCGGAAATTTCCGACGGCACAGCAGAGGGAGATCGTTTAGGAACCAAGTTTGACGATTCTGAGTAAGGTGTACCACCCGTTTTTATTCGCGCCTAAAACGAAGGATGCATAAGGAATTCTTGACGGCTTCTAATCAGATTAAAATGATCTACTCTCTATAATTGACATTTGGGTCGACCAGGGCAAGATTACTAGGTTTGACTATACGAATACTTGGAAGGAGAGAAGCCATAACTAAGAGGATTCTCTGAAAATGCACACAAGAAACTCGTCCAAATCACTCAGCAACAAAATTGAAATATAATGCTGATTGCAAAAAAAAAAAAATATCAAGAATAAGAACTTTTCCATTACTACAACACAACCTACACTCGAACCATAATTTTTCTGTCAGTTATTTTATTGATTCTGACAGATAATAATGCGAATGAAAACAAAGCACACACATTCCTTCACTAAAATTAGCTATCCAAACAAAGCCTCTGGCATACTTACACAGATTGGTTTGTTGTTGAATGTTTTCCCGAGATTCTGCAAATGCAAAAATGCACGCTCCGTTGCTTCTTCCGACTCAAACGTTACATACCAGCTGTTATTGAGACCATATTGCAGACTCAGATACGGTGGTCCACCACTGAACATTGATGCCAGCTCCTGAATTCTTACATCACAATCACTTTCAGTTCATCCTCTCTCCTATTAATTTGTGGAAACAAAACTTTACTCGTATCTGTATTTTAAATGAATTTTGTAGTCGTTGTATTTTATGTATATTTTTGTAGTTCACGTGTAATATTTGCATTTTTCCTTTCTATTAGTATTACTTCAAAAGTTCCTTTCTTTCATATAGATTCTAAGCATTGAACAAAGAACAGTATGACTAAATATTCCATCCTTGCACAACACTACCTTTTTATCTTTCCATAATTTGGAAAGAGCAGCAAAATAATAAATAAATCATCGGTAATATTATATACTGGAAATACAAAATTTCGGTTTACGCAAGAGAAATATCGAAAAAATACTAAATGGAAAAATGTCAGTTAATTTTCTAATGCACAACCATAGGTAGACTGCGTGATTAAAAGAATGGTACCTTTTTTTCAGTAGCCTCAGGTATTTCACGCAAGATGATAGTACACCGCCTTGAAATCGCCCGTACCCGCTGTCCTTTTTCGTCCACTTGTACCTGAGATGATTCTGCAAACAATGCAAAAGAATTCGATGAGTATTAACTGAGAACGTGCAATTAATCCAATATTTCTCACTGCAGTAGCAAAATTACCAATTACGATTGCCATAAAACAAAGTTGATTTTTTAAAAAAGATTTCCGGAAATATAGTTCAGCAATTAGATAAACAAAAAAACTAGAAATATGCAAACTTATCCTGCTTCTTTGTCCCTATTCGGAATAATCAACAGAAATCAACCAAAAAAAGTTTTAACACAACTGTATGATCATAAACAAACCTCGTAGAACTTTAACAACCAAATTGTAGTCATTTGTAAGTCGTTTAACCTTTGGGAAGCTAGAAACAATCCGTATAGGTACGTATTGATCATTGTCCATCTGACATCGCAGAAACCTATCAGTCATTAAATTCTCCCTGTAAACACAACCTGAGATGTGAAAGTCTTCCGTAACAGTTTGATGCATTTATGAATGATATCCTGTTTCTTATAACTAAAAATGGTGACTACCTTGAAAAATAATATTCTAGCTGAGCTTTGAGCTGATGTTTGATTTGTTCGGGAGATTGCAATACTACTGCGGTGGGAATCACATTCTGGGACTCTGGAGCTACTGCTAGTGATGGTGGAGGTGGACGTGGTTGTGGTGACGCAAGACGTGCTGAAGCCATGTTCATTGGCACCTGAATGACAGGTGGATCAGATACAGCCAAAAGTTGATTCTCGCATTCAGCTGTAAACCACCAAGGTAACATCGGCGTAGGAGGTGTGTCGCACTCACCAGATGGCACCATCATGTCATCCAACATCCGATCAATGCTACTAGAATTAACCTAAAAATACGACTAATCACAATAGGTGCCAGCATCCAATAAAACTGGCTTGCTGAAAATGTCTTAACACAGCATTCGCATACTGTATTTCAGCAGTGCCGTATGGGACTTAAAACATAAACTCTTATTCAAACAAAGCCTCTTACATTAATTAGGACTATTCCATCCTTTCCATTTCAATCTATCCGATGAAATGAAAAGGAATACAACTTTACTGGATGATTTTGCATTTATTGCAACAGTAAATTTTCCACCGTCAACCGTTTACTGTTCCCACAACCCACAACATTGAAGAAAAATGCAAAACATGTAATGAATAAATTCATACATTTCTAATGCCTCCACAACCGATATTCTCTAAAATTCCACAAAGTCCATGATAAAATTCATTCTATGAAGCTGGACATATCGCACACCCTAGTTTAAGAGAGCTAACGCAAATCATAGAGAGTTACAAACCACTTGTTTACAAAAACTTCAACAGGAAAGCAATATAAAACGAGCCATATGCGCCCCGCATAACGTAAATAATGATAATTTAACAGCGATTACTCTTCTGGCGGGCAAATGAAGGATCATGCTCTTTTTCCCCAGCTGCCAGCAGGCCAAATTTTCAAAAGTTTAAAGATTCGAAATCAAAATAAACTATAATCCAAACCTACTAATTTCGAAGGATGCATCTAGCATATAAATATAGCAATGACTAAAAATGAAATCTTAAGGAAAAAAAAAACTCAAAGACAAAAAAAATAAGGGAAGGAAGAAAAAAGAAAAAATTGATAAAAACGAAAACCTTACCATTTTTTTTCAATTAATCTCTTCCAGTTGATCTCAGGCAATACTTAACGTCTTACCTGCTGTGACATTAGTATTATATTGGTTTATTGTAACGCCTTATATTAAGAACTTGGGATATGAAAGACTTGGAAGCTAAGTGCGATTAACAATTTCATTCAATATACTTCGATCCATTACTCCTGACAATCAATTTTTTCAACTTGATTCATATGTACTGATGATAATATCATGCGTAGCTTCTTCTGTTGTACAATGGAGCGCTTCATTTATTTTCTTATTTTATCTAAATTTTTAATTTCTTCCATCCACCTAACTTATTGGGGAAGAAAATATTTCCTATTTTTGAAGCTATGGAAAATATGCATGATATTATCATGCTGTACTTCTGCATATAAAGATATAACAAACCCGTTGGATGATATAGCAACGAGGTGAAGTTTCAGTACAGATAAAGAATGCTCCCGGTTCTCCTTGTTGATTGAAGACAGCCATCCTTCACGCCATTATGCTAATCACTGCAACTGATAGCTGTTGTTGAGGTAGATTTGTCGCTGATGCCTTTATTGTTCGCTGACCAATTACTGCACTTGAGCGTGCAATGAGAAGAAGCTTCGAATTCTGATATTGTTGATACTTTCAGTGATGCCAACGTTAATGAGGAATGAAACAGCAACTGTACCATCCTGAAAAGATATCATCACTAGAACATTGTCACATATGATAACGTAATATGATCGAATGAACGTGACCTGTGGCTATTTTAGCATAACATAATAACATCCTGAACATAAACTTTTCATCTAAAATCCGAATCACAAGCCAAATTACTTTTTCTAAATAGCTTTGGTGGCGGTGTTCCCACAATCCGATAGAAACTAATTAATTCTCCCGTGCATTTGAGATTATCTAGATCGATGAAAAGTCAACGTCTTTCTAACTTTTCATACTCTCTGATTCCAGCTCCATGAGTTCATCACTGACACAGAAATAGAGGATGAGGCTCAAGAAGAAACGCAGGTGATGCGATATAAAAGGAGGCGAGTAAGCTGCTGACGACATCACCGCCGATCTAATCATCGCATCCATGTATCTCTACTCCTCCAAATCCCCGACTACTTTGCTCAGCGCAACTGATACATCTCAAATATCACACAGAAACGGATGCGCAGAAGGAAAAGGCCCCATCACATGAAATCAAATTAACGTTCGCCAATGAATGCAACCAACAATAACATCAACGTTCCTTCACCCATCACGCATCCACACGTTGAGCTACTACGCCACACGCGCATATCAATGTGAATGGAACAGTATGCCACACAGTGAGCATATCCTCACACATGCATGAAAACATATGCTACAGTGCATTCACAACGTGCACTTATGCTACATGTTTACGTGTGCCTACATTTGTAACACGCAAATGCGCGCCGTCGGGCCCACACATTCATCAGCACTAATCCTCAAACTGACAAAGTGCAAAAAGTGCGGGGATTAAAGGTGATGATAGGTGTGATAAGTGAAGTAGTGCATTTGTGCGATGTTATTTATATCAAATTACCGCTCTTTGTGAGAGAGAGAGAGAGAGAAGGACTGAGAGATACCGATGACATTGTTGAGGGTAAAGGATGGAAATTACCAATGCTGTTGACAAATATGATGGAAAAAAACTGCAAGAGTCAGGATGGAATAGCTGGAACAGCTAATGGGACAACAACAGATGACGACAGAAATTTCCTGAATACGGGTATTGGTAGGGTAGCCTGGTAAAGGATGGCAACGGGAGCTTGCTACTGCATTCCATCGTGTACACCTAACCACCTCTCTCCCTCTCTGCCTCTCTCTCTCTCTCTGTATGCTTGGAAGACAAAAAGGGATGATGGCATTCAGTGGATTTGCTGTTATCGTTACAAAGCATCGACCTATGTTGTTTAGGATTAATTTGACAATTAAAAAGCTAAATGACCAATAGTATCCATTCTCTTCCCTAGGAAAAGAAAAAATACACAAAAATTGTTTGCGAGAAAGAAAAGGAGAGTGAGAAAGCAAAGAATTAGATAGACAAAGGAAAAGTTTCCGGCAAACAGAAATGGACGATGAAAATTTAGCCACTTTTGACAATTTCATTGCTAATTTTAATTTCATCTTATCCATAGTTTTCATCCTGAAAATTTCCACTTCCTGATATACACCCAATGCACATATGCTATTCATTTGTTCTCCCGCAGCTGATTCAGCACTTTTGATGATTTTCCCTAAACTTTTTTTTTAAATGAGTAAACTTTTTTGCACTTCTCGTCATGAAATATCAACAAAGTACAACGCAGTGTAATAATTATCTTTGTGGATCTAATTACAATGAAGACTTTCTGCATTCAATTGACCTCAATCATTGTTATCGTTGATACTTACCTGTACTATATATCTCTCTCTCTCCGTCGAGATAATCCCAGAAAAGAGGATACTACGGTAAGATGATTAACGAAAGTATATGATACATAAGAAAGGATCATCTACAAGTCATCTGTTGCTGATCATCAATCGCGAGAAGGGTGCAGAAAAGTGCTGCAAAAGAATTTGTCGGAAAGCTTTGATAGGGTTTTGATGCTTCCTAGAGGTCAGGTTACACAATACCTCTGATAATTTGCATACCTGTCCTTCCAAAAAAAACTTTTTCTGAGGTGTTGTCTGAAACATCCATGTTGTTGCATTACTAAGGGATAAAAATAAGCTGAAAAGATATGCATACCTTTCTAAGGCCTAAGAATACGATCAGATATTGTACATTAATGGGAAATGGAAAGAAAATCGTACAGGTGGGCATTGTGATTGTCAACAAATGATGCAAAACATCACGCCATGATGAAGCAGACATGTTGTTGCTGCTTTGAAATGGAAAATGAATTAAAGTGAGCCTTTGCACTGTGCCGTTACCTAACGAGCACAGCCTTACTCACTCCGTACAATGAATAAGTCTTACAATTTCCTCTCCATCCTTTCCAGGTTTCTGCCGCACACCTGCCAGGTAATATTTTGAGAGAGCCCCCAATACTGCCAGCATAGTTGCACATCTTATATGCATCAACATACGGATACTAAGCAGAGAAAAGGTGTAGCTGGTGAAATATGCCCAGAAAGTGTGCCTGAACAGGAAGTGGTAAGGCCTCACTTGGAATAGGTCACTTCTTCGTTTCAACCATTGAACCACCATCCATCCTTTCCTTCCCTCCTCCTCCTCCTCCTCCTCCTCCACATTTCATTTTAATTAAAAGAGTGACACAGCAAAGAGCAGATGAGCCTATCACAACAAATATCTGCCACTAAGGCCAATACCACTTAGTGAACCCAAGGGGTTTGCTAATGTTATTAAGGCATTTCCGGCTAATTTTCCTGAAATGTGAACATTCGAGAGTGGAACAATGAAAGTGGTGTTTATACGAGCATACTGAAATTTGCTCAATGCATTTACCGACTCTCATGACACTGTCTAACACAAGTCCAACTTAGACTGCTAAAAGGATCGATCTAAATCTTTCATTGAAAATAGCTTTGAGCAAATTGGGTCTACGAAGTTCGTAAAACTTTAATCCAACAACAAATCCCTCACACATTTAACAGTGTCATTTATTGCTCTTAAAAAAAGTTAACCATTACTGAGACTATTCCCGAAGATGGTCCGACCTTTTTGGTAATCATTTGGTTGTCGTTATCAAGTCCATTAAGATATCCTTGTTGTAAATACAGATAGAAATTAAGGATTTGAAAGAAACTGAAAAGAAGTGGCTGATTGCTTTCCAGGTCATCTAATACAGATACAATCATCAAATGAATTGAATTCTCCCAGCAAATTCAAAGTTGAATTTGAATTCCGATGAACAACAAAAAAAACAGCCAGATTTACTGCTTCATTTTCCGAATGAATCCATAAGAATCTGCAAGGTTCTTTCCGGAAAATTGAATAAATTTGATAAATTTAGAAAAATTCAAAACTTTTCAGTCTTATAAAATGGTTCACGAAGAATTTTATTGGAAGGAATGAAAGGAAAAGGAAACAAAATATAAATGACACTGTTAAATGTGTGAGGGATTTGTTGTTGGATTAAAGTTTTACGAACTTCGTAGACCCAATTTGCTCGACTCTTTTCCACTACTTTCAATCGATATTTGCCTGATTCTTGGATTCTGATTCAGTCTCGCTAGATCCTTCTCCGTTATTTTCATTCTGTTTTGAATGATTCTCGGAGGAATGTATTAGTAATTCATTGAGACTATTAAAGAATAAAACCGCTTCCAGAAATGACCACTAAATCCGTAATGATTAAAAGCACAATAATTGTTGTAATTAATAATTAAGTGAGCAAGTAATTGAGTGAACGAATAAGTAATCAAGGAAAAAAATTTGTTTCTAACCAGAGGATTGCAGGTTCGGTTCCTGCCAGGGTCACCAGTAGTCTCCACTGGTAATCGGCACACTGGGTGCTGGGTTCAAGGGCGAAACGCTTATAAACAATTCAAGTCAACAACATGACAATCAGCCAGCTGCAGAAGGCTCCTCGCATAATTTGATGAATAGATCACGCACAGCTTACCGATACATCACGTAGTCCTAGATGCTTGGATTGGAGAATATTGGACTAGTAATATGTGGATACGAAATCCAGCATCATAGCTGCCTTGCTGAGTGCGATACATCACGTAGTCGCAGACGCTTAGGAAGTGTTCCACTAGTGATCTGTGATAGCAGCGTTGTAATGTCAGTTGTTGTGTGTTGTTTCGACAAAATGAAATGAAAATAATAACAATAATTTCATTTCGTCACAACAAAAGTTTGATTCATCGATGAATTAAATGTTTGAATTCATTTCCTCATAATAAAAATGTTGATTCAGCGAAGTTAAGAATGCAAAAATTACCGTAAAAAATAGTTTAAAGAGATTTTGCAACGACAAGATTTCAACATTGAAATTTCTTTTTTTTTATCAACGTAGACGAATGTATTAATTAGAGTATGAATTGGTTAGTGCTGCGGGTCTGATGAGAAGGAGCATTTGTCGAAGAGGTAGCATACATCTGGTAGTTGCTGAATTCAACTGCATATCTCAGAAATGAGCTGGGAAAGTTTACACCAATTATGAATAAAATTTAAGCATTGAAAACTTGAAGATAGTGGATAACACGGATGTCACGGAGATATTAGTGACAGTGATGTGACAAGGAAAATTAAGGATGGATATGAAGGATCGATCTGTGAAAGAATTTTATGTCTTTGTATTCTGCCTGCTGGTAATTATCAGTCTATTTTTGCTGCTTAATTAGCAAATATTTTAGACATGGGCAGGAAACTTTGAGGCATAACTTCTCTTGCTATTTTCAATTCTCTCTTTCTTTCTCTCTTTCTCTCCCTATTCCTTTCTTTCGTTTAATCCTCATTCATCAATAAAGGCCCCATACAATCAGGAGAATGTATAATTAATTAAGAATGGGAAAATATTTTGTTAGTCGTTTTGCTTGCACATTTCATTGCTAAAAGCAAACAGTTTCTCTTCCCAGGCTTAACCTATTCTATCCAATCTTCAAATTGAACGGCTTATTATCAGGCATAAGGCACACAAAGATACACACATGCATGCACATTCATTGTTCGAGGCATGTCATGCATGTCCACATAAACACACACAGACACAGACAGACAGACAGACACACGCATGCATACATACGTTAAAAATTCAGAAGCTAGCTTGCACTCCAATTTTTGGGCCTTACTGGGCCTTACCTCTGTTTATTGGTCATCTCTTATTGCTCACTGTCCTTGAATGTACTAGATACTCTGAAAAGAAAGCACAGTTGGTCATGAAGTCACGTGAACCTCACGGTAACAGGTGAAATCTGCGACATGAATAAATACTTCATACTTAATGACACCTGTTATTATTAGCAAGGAAGCTGTAATACGTGAGTGAAATGCGTACTTAATTACTTGTTCGACCTTTCACCCTATTGCTTGCTACAATATTTTCGTAAATTTTTCACATGAATGGATTTTCTACTTTTCCTTACTGCTCCAACTTAAAGTTCGAAAAATTGAAATTCTAAAAACAGTTCTGCACCAAACCTTATAAATCATGCAAGTTTACGGTAATTGCCTTACTCGCTCTTTGGCCAATATCGGTGTTCCATGCATTCCACCCTCCGGTAGACTTGCAACAAATCTGATATCGTACCTGTGTTTGTCTCTTTTGTCGCTTCAAACAAACACCTCAATGGTGAGCTGTCGCTGTGTTCAATTCAATTCTACCGGTATTTTCCAGTCACCTAATTTCCCAAAACCTCCGTTACCATTCCTACCATCATCATCATCTATCCTACCACGATCATTGGTGTCACAGCAGCAACTAACATCTTGCTTACTGTATAAATTCATCGCTCCCGATGGATATATCGTTGAATTGACCTTTGATTACTTTTACCTTTCACCACGATTTAGCCAGTAAGTAATTAATTAAGAACTTTTCCCTGCTTCACAGCGATTTAGATGTGATGATTATTTAAGGATCTTTGATGATACATTGGATGGATCGGTGGATGAAAGGACCGCGTATAGCGGGGAATTCTGTAACAGAGAGGTATAACATTCCTCAGCCATATCTCAAGTCATCTTCTCATTATTCGGCAACATCAAACGTCTTACATTAAATGAATTGCCATTAATTACTTCAGTTAATGAGATACCTTACTAGTACACCTGTCCTTGCAGATCAAAACTGGACAAATATTCTATTCTCGTGCAAGGTATTTTATATTTCATGTGAAGCTATCCGGTACCTCTAAAGGTTTCCATGGTACTTTTAGTTTTGTTCCACAAGGTGAATCATTGTCTATATTAATAATATGTTCATGTCAATAATATTCATTGATGGATTCATGCAATTAAATTTAAAAAATCAAATAAGAAAATTAAATTAATTAATAGTTTTTTTTTTTCAATTAGTTAGTTAATTAATTTTTCAATGACCTTTTTCAAGGACGCTTTCTAACGGATGCCACTGAAATAATGCCATGTTATTTTCGTATTGATACTTTAATTGGGAATTTATTCTCACCCAATTATCCATATTTTTACCCCACCAACGTCAGCTGTACATATCATCTGGAACCTCTCCAGGGATCCAGTTTGATGATTTCATTGAAAAATTTGAATTTAAGACGTTTTGCTTGTCATGAAGATTTCATTGACATATACCAAATGTATCCAAAGGTAAGTAAGGCTCTGCTCCTTTTTTTTTCATTCATTTTATCAAATTTCGAGTATTTCTTGGTTTATGGTGAAGAACTGCTAAAAATTAAATAAAAAATGGTGGAAAAAATTGGAAAACAATATTTCAAAATATATTGTGTCGTATCATACCAAATCAGATCGGATCGGATCGGATCGGGTCACAACAAATCATGCCCTACCAGATCAGATCAGATCAGATCGGGTCAAAGCAGATCATATTTGAGAATGACTGCTGTCATTTAGGTGCATGTTGAAAAGCTCTGCTATGATTCAATGCCACCGTATGAAATTCTTACAAAGCATGGATGTATCATTGAGTTTCACAGTGGCAACAATGACGTCATTCAGGTTAATTAGTTCATTATCCTATTAGTCATCCTGACAGTCATTCGTTTGATTGCTTTAACAAGGAAAATTAATTAATGGTCAAATCAAACAATTTAATTTTGAAAGATTAGTTCACAGCATAATGTTGGGAAAATGTATTGGAAGAACTTGGCAAGGAACTTTGCGAATTTTTTGAAAAGTTTTTCGCTGAAGATTTATAGTAAGTAAATGGTTAGAATGATAAATGAGGGGATTTATTGGGAAGAATGATACGAAGCTGATGAGAAATGTTTGTGATACTGCTGTACATGCCAGGGATTTGTTTAAAATTTAAGAATGGATTAGTCGTGAAGGAGAGAGAGGGAGAGAGGGATGATTGACATCGAACTGATTCTGGTAAGTTTTGTGCAACAAATTGATGACCACCTGTAAATATTTAATTGTTCGCATTAAGTGAAAATTACCTCAATGACCGGATAACCTCACTAAGATTTTCCGATCAAAATTCATTTGTGGCAAGGGAAATAAGCAAGGAAAAAGCATTGCACAAAGAAAAAAAGAAAACAAAGAAATAATACATGAAGTGACAGTTGCAGAAAGTCGGAACAAACGTCGAGCACAGTTTATTTTGAAGAGTAAATTCAATGAAGTTTTTTTTTAAAAATTGCTTCTCACAATCTAATCGATCAAATAAGAACAAATCAGAGGTTAAAGTTCAACAAATAATGTTGAAAGCAAATTTGTTAGTGTTTTTCAGAACGAACTTGAGAAAAAGGACTTACGGTTTCCAACCCGATTGCAACTGCTGAAATATAGTTATCCGTTTATCACGAATACCACCACCTTTTAATACAAAATTGTTTTCTGAGGATAGCAATAGAAAATAAGGATTGCTTTAGAGAGTCTGTTGATGAATTGAGAGGATGACCTTCCGGAATAAAACTAATCTATAAGCACTTATCATACAAACAATTCTAATTAATGATAGGCGGAAATGAGTTTGATATAAACACGTAACTTAGGTATTACACTGTTCTTCGGTTCTTTCGACAAGTGATAGTTGTAGAGAGAAATGATTCTATGGTCGCCAGGTGACCGTAGAAGAGAATGACGGGAACACGCAAAGAATATATTGCCTTTATCGAAATATCTGCAAACATAGCATTATTTGGCATTTAGCTACTCATATTATCTTTTTCAGGCAGTTAATTAATTGTTTGCATCCATTAACTAATTTCATAAAGGGTGTTAAAATTCGACTAAATCAGACTTACTAATTATCCAATTTATTTTCATCGAAAAGTTCAATGCATCTTCACGGTAAAATCAAATTAGATAATTAAGCGGAACACTAATTTAGAAAACAAAAAAAGCAATTTCAGAGCTGAAGCTTCTGAGATTTATTCCAGAATTGACTAATGAATTTTTTGCAGGCACGTGGTTTCCATATTACATTCAAATACGAAAGTAACACTCAACTAGCCAATGATAATATTCCAATTTTCACTTATCCAATTTCCTCCCATCCTTCGGCGATATTTTCTTCAGCTTTCATCGATGTTCACCATCCGGGTAAGTAGCTACGACGACATCCTCCATCTTCCTCATTCCTCTTCAGAAATTCATCGATCGATGTAAAACTCTTTCCTTCAAGGCTTGTCTTCAGGCCTTTCTACGATTCTTTTACGATGAACGTTAAGTCTTACAACATTTTTTATAAAAAGCTTATTGCCTTCTTTCCAACATTACTTATTGGAATACTCGGGAAAGACGGTAAGGTTTGCCAGTGAACTTATTTTTCCATTTATAATTTATCACAAATTTTTTACTTACCTATTTGGATGAATTATTAATTAGGATACGGAAGATGTACTGTATCACAGAGCAATTGTTTTCAGGAGAGCATTGTACATTTCGGCTTACTTCACCATCAGTGGCTGCCAGTGATTCACCCATTTCCGGTATTTCCGGCATATTGAATTCTTCACAGTATGTGGATAATGATGAACCATTCAAATGTCAGTTTGTATTCCTTGGCAGTGCCACTGAAAGAGTTCAAATTACATTTCTCTATTTCAATTTGTTCCTGCCTTCACCACATGCAAAAAATATTACCAACGGGTAAGTCAGTTGCAGTACGAACCACGGTAATACTGTACTTCTACTTTTCAATTTCCTACTCGCACACTGTGCTACCGTATCACTTGTCCTTTCATACCACTGAATGATTTACCTCAATCCGATCACTTGCGTCCTGCAAATACCAACAAATTCATACTGATGCTACAGTAATGTAAACTTTGTTGGGCCAATTGAAGATGCCATGAAATGGATCACTTATCAGCTTATATACTGATTGGCACGCGAATGTCTCAAATTGAAAACTTTTGTGGAAGTGAAACACCGCCGCGATTAATGTCTACCAAAAATTTGTTAAATTTGGATTATGTGATCAGTTCGAGCAGATCAATGCGACGATCGATGGCTAGAACGGATAACTTTGGATTCGTATTGAAGTACCATTTTCGAACGGACTTGGGCTTATCAGAAATGAACGCCGAAATAAGGAATGATCACGGTATGTTCTTCATCTTTTCCTTTCATACATCGCCGACAAATTTAGCAGATCCATTTATTTCCGTTAAACCGCACATCTTCTATATGGTCCAATTCAACTTGAATATACTAAAAAAGACTTCAGATATTCCGGAAGGTAGCAAAGATCACATTTCTATAGGGCGGTGAATTAAAAGGATTGGCTTAATGGTTTCATATCGTAACCTTTTTCATTACCGTACCAAGTTTACCGTAATGAAGTAATCAAAATACTACTGTACTGGATTGCAGATGATTATAGTGGTTTTAGTGATGTATTTAACAATTTTTGGAAATATGAAGTTGTAGGAGGGAAATACTTTGGACGTGGATACTGTATAAGTTGAAATTGCAGCTTGCCATTATGAATTTGATTCATCGCGGCGTAGTTCAGGCTACATCTTTTCTCCCAATCATCCAGGATATTATCCACGTAATATCGATTGTCATTATATCTTTCACGGAACTGAGAAGCAAGTTGTTGCAATACATTTCGAATATTTTGACGTGGAAGGATTAGCCGCGTAAGTATTGGCCAGTATATCCTCTTCTCTTGCAACCTTTGCTTTGCTCTGGATAATTGCTGATAACGTTGTGGTAATTTCAGGTGTGATGATAGTACACACAGTGATTACGTTCTCTTCAGTAATTATCAAACGCAAGATCGGACAAATCGACGATACTGTGGTCAAACTTGTCCAAGGGATGCGGTAATTAGTGAATCAAATTATTTTCGAATGTTATTTCGCTCCAATGATATCTTCGATGCCACTGGTTTCTATGCACATTATCAATTCATCACTGAACGTACGCTTTGAAATTTTAATTATATCATTTCTAAGTGATTATTATTATTTAATTAAAATTTGACAAATTAATTTGAAGTTAAAAGAATCAACTGAACCCTTTTATGAACTAATAAATTTTAATAAATACTTTTTGATTAAATTCAAGTATTTAGAAAATTCACAAAAACTTTCATAATACTTTAATAAGTGAATGGATCACCACTATTTTTTAATTAAATAATTAGTTGAAGAAAATTTGAGGGAATAAAAAAACCCTGTAACTATTAAAAATAAAATTTTCACACAATAAAATTTTTTAATTTTTTAAACCACAAATTAAAGTTTACCAATTATTTATGAAATGAATTTTTGCAATAACGTGGAAGTATTGGTTTGCTTAGTATGATTAGTAATGATGTTAAATCATCCACTAATTGCTAATTAATTACGGTAATTTGTAAAAAGCATTTGAATAATTATTTCAGAAGTATCTCAAATCAATCGTGTGAAAGTGACTACTAATTCATGTCCGTTTGTAAAGCTATCGAACTTATCAATAATCTGGTTAGCTATGCTTATCATTTATGATAATTAATTTACGTGCGAATTGATTAATTGTATAATTTATTAGGAATTCTAAAAAAACATGACATTTGAAGTATGAAGGTTATTTTGTTTATTTTTAAACAGTGAAGTTTAAATTAACATAAAATGTGAACTTATCATAGTTTGCCAGCCGATGATATTTCGATTTGATCAAATGAAATCATTGGAATATTTAATTATTGTTAAATTTGATAGACAACGAGTGAAAATTCAAAAGTTTGATCATAATTGTTTTCTAAACGATGATAACAATTTTAGAAAATAGGCGTGCAGGTGGGGAATTGTAGAAAATTAGTTAGAAAATTATTGAAGATGTTGTAGATGAAGAAAACTGTTTTAGGTAAATGTACCTGTCCAATCTTTCATAAGTTCGTTTATTAGGAAATGCAAAAGTTTCTTGTAAAACAGTAATAGTTATTTTAACAAGCGAAGTAATTTCCAAAAAATTTATCTGTTTGATCTTTGATCTTATCACTAGCAATGCTTATTTCAATTAGTTTAAGTTTCAGTTAGTTAGCTTGTATAATGTAGCAAATAGGGAAAGATGTATAAAAACAATGAATATGATTAGTGTTGAGTAAGCTAATCTGCAGCGAAATAACGAATACTGTAATTTGTTTATTTAAATGTGAATTAAGGTCTTTGAAATGTTGTTAAATGCAATAATGCACGATGGTAACATCTTGATTATATGAACATTATTTGTAATAATCTGAAAAAGCATACAAATTGTTTAAAAAGTTGACAATTTGTAATTGAAATCAAATTTCAATTAGAAGATTATTTCGCTTTGTGCTAAATTACTTTTCAGCACAAAATTAGTTCCTCCTTCTTTGACAGGTGAGATGTGGCAGGTTCAAGGAACGATGACCAAAACAAAAATTCAGTTTAATTTTTGAGTCTTAGCAACAACTAATAATTTCTGATGTTTTATATTCTCTAGAACAATGAATATTTTCTATTTGTTGCAGAAATTTCTTCAGAATCTAACAGGGTTAAAGTTCAAGTTTGGATGTAAAAGAACTGCCATCAATTCAACAACCTTTTTTGAGCATTTGATAAAGTTATGTTAGTATTTGCTACAAACATATCTTGACAAATATTCGCGACACATTCAAATTTCTCAGCACAGTCACGTATCGCCAAGGTGCACAGTCGTCCTTCCACTTTGATACACAAACCTGATTGACAGGTTTCACCAGGTTGACAAATTTTCCCAAAACATTCTGAAATATTTACCAATAAATAAACATTTTCTCATGACCTTTAGCATTTAAGCGTCGTTACCATTTCTTGTACAGCGTCCGTCGACACATTCATACGGTTTCGGACATTCTCCATGACACAACAATCCCTGAAGATGACGACATTGACCTTCGCGACAGGCATGGTCAGGTGGACAACGATTGGTACATGAATCCAGAATGCATCGTCCCTCTACACACACTGTGCCTACAACACAACATTGGCATCTTCAAAGTTGCACTGATACATGAGTAATTAACTCATTTGGTAATTAATTAGAGGAATTAAAATTCAAAAAGTCATTGGACAGATTTTCTTGATTGTAAATTGGGGAATAACGATGGAACCTCCTCGACATGCCTCAGAAGTACAGTCTTGACCAACAGCTGTACGACATGAACCTTGCACGCAATATGAGCCTATTTCACAGCTTACATGTGCACAACCTAAAACCTTAATTAATTACTGATTTATAATTAAAAAATAAAGTTGAATTATATCCATCTTACTTTGATCACATTGTTTACGAATGAAATCACATCCTTTTTTTGTACTTTGAAACCATACGACAGTGTTGTAAATGGTTGGATTAGCAATTAATTCATTGATGTTATTAAAAATCAATTTTCAAATCTTAATTAATTCTTTCTAATTCAATATTCTAATATTAAATATAACGAAAACATATTTGGATCGGCGATACAAAGCCTTTTTAAGCACACTTCACCGGGATCACAATTACATGTAATCCAGGTTTGTCGGATTGGTTGACACTTATTCTGCTGACATTTGAAGAACGGACCACAGTCGAAGTGAGTTATACAGAAATTATTCGTTACTGTCACACACTTCCCATCCTGGCATAATTCATTTTCAGAGCATTTCACATTACAACATCCTGAAAAATTCATTTTTACAGTACTATTTGAAAGTACCCTGAATCACACGGTAAGCACAGCACTTACTGAATCACACGGTAAGCACAGCACTTACTGAATCACACGGTAAGCACAGCACTTACTGAATCACACGGTAAGCACAGCACTTACTGAAATTCATCTTTACAGTGCTATTTGAAAGTATCCTGAATCATAGGGTAAGCAGAGTACTTGTTTTCCAAGTATCCGTGGAATTTTTTGTGATTTGGAAGAAGTTCTTTCTTACTGACATGGAAAGGAAAAAGTTTTTTGTATATTAAATCATTGACTGATATCATCCGGGATTTGAGTATGTTATTGTAGATAATTAAATGAAATTAAATACATAACTATCTTCAACACATTGTCCATTAATGCATCGTCCATTGAAACCGCAGTTGGAAGTTATGGATTTAAATTGATTTCCAGTTAATTGAACATTTCGATTACAAGGTAAGCCAGCGGTTGGATAGCATCGTCCCTGTTGCAAAACAGATAACCAAGAAATTTGAAAAATCAAAAATCTTTCGAGAAATTAACAACTAAATTAATAGGACAGAATTAATACATTACTAAGAAAGCATTTAATTTAATAAATTCTCTGTCGAATTAACTATTCAATTTAGTAAATTCCTATATTGTGGAGTTTAAGTCGGAAGGTAAAGCTTTCAACTTACTTTGTAGCACCTTGAATTCCGACTACATTTCACCTGTGCACAATTATCCTCTGCAACTATGTCATCGCTAGAGTAGCATTCATTATTCCGGCAAATGAAATCCATTGGACATTCAAATTGTCCAAAGATATCCGGACAAAGTTCACCGAAGCTCTCATTAACAATGTATGCCAACAATATAACACATGAAAGCATCGACAGTCTGAAACTAATTAATTAATTAGAAATAATTTGACTTCAATTGCATGGCAATCATCAGAATTTATTCGAATACAATTAATGTTATCTGTCATTTAGCTTCGACAACGAGAGCTTCAGTTTGTTTTTAATTCCTGCATCAAGGAAAGCTTCCCATATGAAAGTTAATTATTGAAATTCAAATTGGCCAACGGGAGTAAACCAATTGGATATTTCAATGTCTGCAAGTTTCAAATTTAGTGAAAAATAAAAAAGTTAAACGAATTTTTATCAAAATAAAAAATCAATGATCAAAATGAGAAGGAAAAAAAACAGTATTAAAGCTACGGCTAATTAACTTTTGTGAATCACAAAATGCAAAAAGATAAGATTCATCTGTGGATTTCTTTCCTTTTGTAACATATCTCCTCTGGAATTATCAGACACGTTGATTTTACCGCTACCTGAGAGGTACTATCGAAGAAAACATCTGAACTCAGAATTAGATTAAAAGAAAAAGTCATCAAAGATCTATTCATTTCCGGATGTTGACCTTACGTGATTAGTTCAACGCCTGTTGACTGGAGCCCCTTACCTGAGGACAAAACCTGTGTTTATAATTAATTTAAAATGAAAATGAAAATTTCAACTATTCTTTGTGGAAACTAAAGTTGGCGGCGGTGGTTATTGGTCGCGAATTTAGAGAGCAATTGATTAATGATAAGGATTTTTAAAATGGGTTAGGAGGAGTGGTATCCGCGATCTAAATTGATGAAACAATTTGCACAAGATGTTCGTTGGAAAAATATGAAACGAATAGAATTCTTCTTTTTTATTTGTAAATTAATTAGTGACAAAAGAAAATTAATTTTTATTCAAAGTGAAAATGAAAAAATTTGCAAATTTCCAACTTCAACCCTTCAAATCTTTTAGCGCCAAAGTTTGTTTAAATAGGTTTTCAAATTTACGATTGTTTTCAATCCCTTCAATTTTGAAATTCTTTGTTTAAATTTTAAACAACGCATTAAACAATATAAATTTTTAAATTTAACAAAATTTTCAAAATTTCGTCAAAAATATTTATAATTGAGTTTTATTACAAGTTAACAAGAATTCTGTTTGGTAAAATTTAATTTTGTTGAAATGTAAAAGTACTTCTGCTACTAACTGGAAGGATTGGTATGTTTGTTCCACAGTTGCTTTAATTTTTTTTGTTTTCAAAAATTTTAATTCAAATTTTTTTTGTAAATTTTTTGTTTTTCTTTTCAATTCAATTTTGAAATTTTTCGCTAAAATTTGAAACATTACATCATACAATAGAAGCTTTTGAAAATACAAAGCAACTTAATTGATGTTAAGCTTAAATTTTTTTTAATTTAAGGCATTTTATATTTGTTTGCGTTGGTTTTACTCTTTGGCAATTTTAGGAATTTGATTTGATGCCTACGTAGTATTGATGTGAAGGAGAAGGGAAATAATTAGGCAGTGGTTGCTATGGCTCTGTTGATGTGCCTGACTCGTCTTCATTGTCCGAAGAGGTTATCCATACCTTGTTAATTACTCGTTTACTCTAGCTCAACTTCACATCAATAAGTACTGCAACGACAACAACACCAGTCAGTCATCTATGGGTTCACGTGAAGAGCGTATCATAGCATACCTCAATTCACATCCCAAATTTCTCGAGTATTATGCTACCGGGCCTAACGTAAGCAATGAAGCATTCCATCGTTGGTGTTCCAGACGTAATATGCGAGCAAAGAGGGAATCCTTGAAAGAATTAGGTGCACCATGGATGGTAAGTTATCCGTTTCACTTGGAGATTACGCTATCTCTGTTTTTACTTCTTACTTTGACATTGACGTTATTGTGCTATTGAAATTGTTATACGGTAACTAAGGTAGACCAGAAATAGGTGTCATCTGTACTTCTGCATCACTCATTGAAAATTGCAAATTTCCAACTTCAACCCTTTAAATCTTTTAGGGCCGAATCTAGCTAAAATTACCACATCTAGCTAAAAGTCACACAAAGGTCATCGTTATTTTTAGGCGAATGACCTGTCCGGTTTACATAATCTGCTCATCTCCAACGGTAATAATATTCCACTCATACTTTATGAGTTGGGAAATACTTGTGCTCAATTAAGCCATAACAAAGTTTTTGATGTGATGATGTATACCGAGAACAATGTTTACTTCGTTGACCGAGTGGACAGTGATGCCCAATTGAAGCGAGTGACCAAGGATAGGCGATTACCTGTCCACACGACAAAAGTGGAAGACTACTCGGGGGATTTGATTGGTTCATCTGTTCACTATTATTATTTTTATGATTATTATTATCATCACTAGTGTTATTATGATTGTTATTATTCTCGATTTTCAGGAGAAATCCATTTCTATCGGTCACTCACCGAACACGATATTAGTGTCATCAATACTCTCTGTACCTGGGCTAGTGCTTTCATTCATTACGCACAGGTTCATTACCAGTTAACCTTCCTTCAACCAATCCTTCCTTCACTTAATCTTTCCAACAACAACAGCTCCATATACTTCAATAATTTTTTTGAAAATATAAATTTGTTGACTTTAAATTGGAATTCTTTCGAGAAGACATGCCTCTCCTATGACACTTGCTTTTGATCATTAAAATTGTTGTCTAAGTTAGCAATTTTTCAGCTCACAACACACAAAGATGACAGTACTAATCGAGGTCGTGACAATGAAGAACGGAAGTTGAATACTTTCCTATTGGATGTGGTGAAGTAAGTTATTTGGAATATTCCACCCTAACATAACCATTCCTGTTATTAGATCAATGTTTCAGGATATTGTCAGCATGGACACTGTGATTATGAAAGTTATGGTAAGTCATCCACTCATTTCATCAGTTTCTTTTCTCCAATCGTCCCCAATGACACTGCAATCCTTCTCCTTCCTTGAGGAAACAGCACTCTGATAGGTTATGAAGAAGCTGATGAAAGTGTGACAATGATTGCGGATGACGTCATATTATTTCAGTGAATCTTGCTAATTTTTAGAATTTTGCTCAAAAGTTAACGAATGCAGATCGATCATCGCTATTTCTTGTTGATCATAAGAGAAATGAATTATATGCGAGAATCTTTGATGTGGGTATTCAACAAGATGGACAGATTAAAATTAACGAAGACGGTAATAAGGAGATTAGGTATCTCATAATCTATCGTTTCGTAGATGAAGAAAGAATCTGAATCCAAAGGATTCCGAATGACAGAAAGAACGTTGTTCATTACTTTAGAATCAATTAGAGACAAATATATTTCAGATGAATGCTTAAACTAAAGATTGCTAGGAGAATTTAATTAGTGTGAATAATTAATACTTACATAATATACTTTACAGCTTAATTATACTAATAATTAGTGAAAACAGTCGAGAAGTCTACATGTTTCAAATGGTTCAAATGTTCAATCCGTAATTGAATCATTTCTGTTGATGGCATGTTCGTTGTAAAAACGTCCGGACAGATGCATCCTGAAATGGATTCAACTTTTTCAGATTCCCAGCTAACAAAGGTATCAGTGGATACGTTGCTACGACAGGTCAGATTCTGAATATCAGAAATGCCTACGATGATTCACGATTCAACAAAGATATCGATCAGAAGACGGGTTACAAGACCAAGAATATCCTTTGTATGCCAATTTTCATTCGCAAATCGTATGTTTCAACTTTTTACCTGATCAAATTGACCTTTCCAACCTTTTTCTCATTCTGCAGTTATCAAATTTAATTTCAGTTTTGAAGAATGATACATTACATTGCAGTTTTTCGGTAATTTTTTCAACAAATTTCCTCATACTCTGATGAAATGTTAGTTTTTCTGCAGACTTTTGGATTGTTCGCTTGCAACATTTCTTGAACTTTGTTGCAGAGTGATCGGTGTCGTACAAATGATCAACAAGGCAGGTGGTCCGTTTACACTGCGCGATCAGCATTCCTTTGAAACGTTTGCCATATACTGTGGATTGGCATTGCATCATGCCAAGCTTTATGATCAGATCAAGCGTTCTCAACAGGTTTTTCTCGGAGAAAAAAAGTTTCCTCCCACAAATTCATTAAATCATTAATCAGCGTTAATTAGCTTAATCATGTGATAATGGAGAATATGTAGGAGACATTGGTAGACACAATAATGTAATCCTTTGCATAAATTGAATTTAATAAGCAAGATTTGTAAAATCTTTTAAATTTTATGTAAATCACAAAAAGTTTACAAAGTTGAAATTTGAAAACATTCGCTTCAGATAATTTTGTATAAAATTAATTGTAATAAATGTAGAGATATCGAGTGGCATTAGAAGTACTAGCATATCACAGTATATGCAATAAGGATGAAGTGAACAAGTTGAAAAGTGTCGAAATCGATGATGACATTCCTGAATTGGGCAGGTTTGGCAATGCTCTTCAATGACTTCATACACTTAGCATTCAACCTTTAAACTTTAATTCAATAATTAATTGATCACTTCCATATTACATCATCTATAGTTGTTTCTTCAATTGAACCCGATCACCAACAGGATCTAATCAATCCAGGAAATTTCAAAAGTGGCTTTGTCGTCTTTATTCTTTTCATTTTTCCTCACAATGCTTAATTTAAAGGATTGAAGAGAAAGATGAAATGAAGCAGGAAAAGCAAAGAACCTGTCAGAGATCTTAGTAATTGCTACAGTACCTTTCAGGTTTGACTTTGATGGGTTTCAATTAACAGAGCTTGAGAAGCCGCTTTATGCTGTTTATATGTTCCGAACTTTGTTTAAAGGGAAATTGTAAGTTATTCATAAATCGCTACATTATCGATTATGTTGGTCTGAATGAATAGCCATTTAGTTAGCATATCAAAAAATTCTTCATTACTCGTGTAATTTAAATTATACTTCGAGAAATTTAATTAATTAATGAGTGAGAAATTGTAGTACTATATTGGTTTTTTTCTTCATCGTTTCAAATCAATATTTCAGCAATTACGATGAAGATGATTTGATTCGTTTTATACTTACCGTACGTAAGAATTACCGTCAAGTAGTGTACCATAATTGGATCCATGGATGGACTGTCGCACAAGCAATGTTTTGTTTCCTAAGAACGACGACAATTTTCAACTTAAAACACGTACTACCTCCTAAAACAGGAAATTAATTAAGAATCCATTCAGGAATTTTTGAAAGACTACTCCGTCTCCCGATGGAAATTGAAAATAATATTTGAACATACTGAGATATTATTCTTTTGCGATTTCCAATCTTCGCATTTTTCCATAATTCGAAGAAAACCATGAAACAACACTTTCCCACAGATTTAAAAAAATAAAACTAATTTCGAGTGGTAAAAATTAATTCAACTTTACTATATTTACCAAATTGCTTTTCTGAATTTTGAAATCTTTGAAAGAATTCGGTGCATTCACTAATGTGAGCGTTAATTGTATGATAGATAAATTTAACTAATTGTTGGATTAATTAGAATGCTCTCCTTATTACCTTATCTAGAAGTTATGCTAATAAGAAAGGTCACTTATCCTTGACCTTTGACTCTTTATTAGTGTAAAAAATTTAACAACTGAAATTACAGGAATACTTTCGAATCTAAATTGAACCGAACATCCACGATATCGTTACATTCATCGATGCATTATGGAATTATCCATAGGCATTTAACCAACACTTTAAAATTAGAGTAAAAGTTAACAGGAAGATTCTTTGTTACAGTCTCTCGCACTTTATTTGGCATGTCTATGTCATGACATTGATCACCGCGGGAAGAACAATGCTTATATGAAATTGATGAGTAGCCCACTGGCATCCATTTATTCCACATCCGTCATGGAACATCATCACTTCAATCAGACTGTCATCATTCTACAGCAGGTCCCTGTCACCATCCCTTCCCATCATTTCTAGCATAGATACCCTCCTTGTTGGGTGATTGTGGTGCTTCAGGTGAGGGACAAGTAGAGATATCACCTGATAAGTGTCCTTGATGAGATAGATCACTGTGAATATATTTCAGGTTGGACATAATATTTTCAAGTCCTTCATTTCAGGTTGGACATAATATTCTCAAGTCCTTCTCTTCCGAGGAATACAAAGAAATATTGAGCATTATTAAGCATTGTATTTTAGCAACTGATATAACAGTTTTCATGAATAATAAAACAAAATTGGAAGGAGTTTTAACTAACGGTATCTTCAACTGGGATAATTCAGATCATCGGTAAGTTGTTCAGGATAATTCAGATCATCAGTTCGTTATATACAAATTATAGTTTATAGGGTTTCTGATTTCTTAATCGAAGATTTTTAAAATAGACTACAAACGAATTTAAGAACCAAAACGCCGAGAAACCTGTGAATATTGCAATTAAATGATGAGTGATAAATCAGGGAGGATGGTTAGTTTCAACGAAATCTTGATAAATCCAATCTAGTCCTTAATTAATTTCAGATTTTTAATGGAATCGATTTTAATGACTGGTTGTGATCTGATAGCAGCATCGAAACCATGGCGTGTTCATACAGAAGCAGTGAAAATAATATTTGAAGAATTCTATGAACAGGTCAGCCTTATCATCTTATAGGTATCCAACAACTTCTCAAAAGTACCTGAGAAGTCTAATGAGATGTGAAGAAATATATAGAATATCTATGGCTTAAAGTTTAAAGTTCAAATAACGAATATCAATGAGTCTTCATAAAGTTCAAAGTTCATAACTGTTAAAAACAGGGAGATGAGGAACGACGAAATGGGCAAGAACCAGCAGCAATGATGGATCGTAAAAGAGCAAATGAATTACCAGAAATGCAAGTAAAATTCATGAAATATATTTGTATTCCATGTTTTGAGCTAATCGTAAACACAATTCCTGGATGTCAACAACTGCTTGATCGTTGTTTGTAAGTGTTTTCAAATTTTAATTCAAAAATAAACCTGATTTTGCTTCTTTCTTTTCTCTCTCGCAGACAAGTCCTTGAAAGGATAATATTACAATTAGTAGGAAAGAACGAAGGAAGAAATTGCATTCTCCTTGATTGAATGGTACATTAACACCAATACCTTTAAGGTATAACATGAAGAAGTGGCAAGAATTAGCGGATGAGCAAGGAAATATCGAAGAAAAGGATAACTGATATTTCGAATAAACGTGTTTTCTTTTCCTTGTGTATAAGCTATTAAATAAAATACACATTATTTTGAGATCTCAACAAAAAGAATTTTATAACGATCTCGGAAAATCAATATTTCATCAATAATCATTTCAATCTCACTACAATCATGATGCTCACACGTCATAAGTGACAAATCACCACTCGAATTTATTTAAGTCAAAGAATGAAAATAGCTCAAGTATTTATCAATAAAAATATATGGTATTGTTCCATTTCACTTAATCTTTAAAATCATAATTTATAAGCAATAACGATAATGGCAAAAAAAAAAAAAAACAGTCACTATTAATCATGGCAGATTCACTGTTGTTCATAACAGTGATAAAATATTCATTAACATAGACGGGTTTTTTGACAAACTAGATGTTATCATTTGCAGAATAAATGCTCTCGACCCGTCAATATAGGATTCAGTAATAAAAATAATATTGAACCATAAGATGACGAATGATGAAATAGGTCACCTAGAATACCAATCATTGTTGTAGCTCTCTATCATTTTTCAGGGCTAAATTTGATAATTATAGTTTCTATAAACAGTCATACAAATGAATTTAAATTTGATTTATTCTACAGATTAACTTGCCCACTTTATGTCCATAACTTGAATGTAGCATAATTTAACCGCAACCAATGATATACTTAAAATCAATTCATAACATAATTCTTCCAAAATGTACGATAATTAACGAAGATAGATATTGTTTGGTCATACGACAATTAAAAAAATCGAAGAAATGGATCACAAAACATTGCTACCTTTGGAAGATTCGTTTTTACAAGTAAAAAATGAAATAATTTCCCGCTTTTAAAATTTATGAATTTAATTAAATCTCTTATCAGCAAATAATTCGGAACATTGTTTGATGATGTGATAAACAGTCATACAGACGAATTTTTTTATAACTAAATGAGCACCAAAGCTCCCAATACAGTAGAGACAGATTAACATATAAGATAGACATACATATTTCGGTAACCCTTCCGGCTTTTCGTCAAAATGACAGCATACAGAAGAAGAATTAATTCCTTAGGCCCATCTATATACACTTGAAAGATTAGTGTACTGATGCAACTGTCCTTAACCTACTTTCCTTCTCCAGTTGTTTTCTTTCACGTTCAATTTTTGATTTGACTGCTTTGATTTTTTTCTTGATTACAGCACGATCCGAATGATTCTGGATACCCATCGCCTAAATATGAACAAATGTTAAACGTAAAAAACATTTAGTAGTAATTGAAAACGAATCTTCAAAAATTTGTCATTTCAGAACATTTCAAACAAAATCATTTCTTTCTCTCAATGTTTCCCTTGAAAACATTATTGAATTCATCTAAAAAAATTGCTTTTAGATTAAAAAAAACACTTCAATTATTTCACAAACATTTTTTTTTATAAAATCAAATCCTAGTTAAGGTAAATAAGCAACAAGTGGTAATGTGATTAATTACTGTATAGAGCTACGAGAATTAAACTAAAACTTGGGAAATTTTCGCTTAAATAATTCTTTTCAGGTAAATAAATATTTCAAACACATACAAAATCAATTTGCACTTAATTTAAAAAACATTAAAAATTGACACCAACTAAATCTATATTATGTTTCGTACGAAAACTTCATGGGCAATTAAAAGTGAGAATAATTAATTGTGAAAATTAACACAATTTAAAACGATTTCAGTATTATATCGAACCCGTGTATTGCATTATTGCATGTAACAGTAAGCTTATTTCCTGATCAATTCAAAAAGCAATATTGTAAAATAAACAATCAGAATTTCGAATGCTGAGGGGGAATTTCTTCCACTCATTTGTTTTACAAAAAAAAATCATATTTAAATTAAACTTCGAAAAACTTATTTAAAAAGAAAATAAAGCCTTTTTAACAAATTTGGAATTGGGACTCCTAGTCAATTTTACGACACTTCAAACTTTACCAAAAAGGTCACTGATGCTGTTCAAGATTATGATAACCTTGAAATTTCCTGTTTGCTCAAACTTATCGTGACATGAAAAAGTTTTAAAGAAACAGAAGATAAAATCTGAGAAATTAAATTCAGAAAACGAAAGCAATAACAAATTTTGATACAAATCATTTTAACAAACATGATTAACGACTATTGGAGCTGATAGAACGAATTCACATAATTTTATCTTTTTTGCCGACAATGAAACAAAATAACCTTTCAATACAGCCGAGGACTGAATATAAGTAAACTTCGTATGCAAATCCGACATCCTTTTTCAGTCGGGAAAAGCTAATTGTAATAAAATTATGAATTGAAATTACCTTTAACTTGTTCCCATCTAAATCTAAGAACTTGGTACCATTGATTTGATTTACGGTAAATTCAGGAATATACTTATCCAAACCCATCTGGATCAACAGCTGACAAATATCATCGCATGTCCAGTGTAATATCTGGAGCCCCTTAATGGTAATTAGTAATATACAGTGATAATGTAAACTAACCTAGTTTAAAGTAATTTTTATAGTAAGGAATTTACAGCAATTTGTAAATAATCTTTACATGGTGCCAGTGCTAATACAACCGTAAAAGTCTTCAACACCTACTCATTTCATCTTTTTAGGCCTATAAAGTTGTGACCCTATGATACTTTTCTATAATATCACTAGAACAAGAAATATATATCAAAAGAAATTTCGCCCTTCCATCCATCCCTACTCACAAATTATTCTAATTTCACTCACCATACAAATGTAAATTGCAAATTACCTGAATAGATTGAAACGTATCGCGCCAAAATTCATGTTCCGCTGAAACATACTTTTAATTTTTGAATGATTTCCTTACAATAAATGATAAATTTCATTTTCCTCATCAAGGAAAGCAATAAGTCCATATTCGTTTTTTAAATTCAATCATTTTTTCGAAAAACATTAATTTACTTGTGACATAACGTCGCCTTAATGGGAATAATATTCTGCGATGAGCAAATTTATGAAGTGCAGCTGGACTCGCTGGTTCCGAGATTCGTGGTATCGGGCTATCACGTGATGATTTTTGCTCATCAGATGCATCGTCTGCAACACTTTCACAAGCACTTTCTGTACCATTTACTCGACGATATACTGATGTCGATGCTGATTTACCAGGCTGAAATGTTAGTTCCAAGAGGAATGCAAGGGAAATAGAAATACGTTGAGTATGGATACGAAAGTAACTCCTCCACCCCAACTTTTTCTTGGGGCCAAAGTTTTTCCAGCGTTTCTTATTTTCCTTTTCCACCAACTATTGCTTAACCTGAACTGTTGAACAATTAGTTTCTAAATACAACATATTACCAAATTCGTCGTCTTCACAGCAAGAATTTTTGAGGGTTTTGTGGAGTCATGATCCATTTGGCAAGTAGGCTTATAGGCTAAAGCAGGACTGACATCTCGAGCTGCTAACTGCTCTTTCAGCTCCGATAGCTCACCTTCCATCACAGTCGTGCGCCTGAAATACCTTTCCAATCATTTATTTACAAGTACACTTGGATGTAATCCGTCCTAGCAAGTGAACCTCTTGATATAAAAACAATGCATATACTAGCATTACTACTGTTTTGTCTTACTCAATCAGCAATACCTTTGCGCCATTTCATCGAGCCTTCTTTCTAATTCTTCTATGCGTTCCTTAAGCTGACTGACCAGAGCACTATAATGGGCATCTTTCTGTCGCAATTGATCAACATGCGCTTCCTCGCGTTCCAGCAATTCTTTTTCTCTGTAAATGAAATGGAATAATTGATGTGCGGAACATCGCCAATCATTTTCAAACTATAGCATAGTAAATACAATCTTAGATACCGGAAGATTAATTATTATGAGGTATATAAAAATCATGAGAAGCTTTTCGTTGTACTTCATTATTACAACGCTCCTTGGCCTACTATGGAAAGTTTCACGTTTGCACAGCTAGGTTAATAAAACTTTAATAAAGATTATAAAATCATAAATAAAACTTAATCTACCTCTCCTGGTAACTTCGTAACAGTTGATTAGCTTGTTCATATTTACTTTCAAGCATTGAATAATGGGCCCTCGAACTTTCTAGGATTTCCTTCATCTGATCCGCTTTCTTTTGCGATTCATCGAGCTCTAATTCAAGATCGTCAATCCGTTTCTGCAACAACAAACACCAGTTAAATCTGATAATATATTTACTACCTTGCACCATATTAAGAACGGAAAACCGATACCCTAATTTTCCGTTCTTCCTTCAAGATCGCCGGTTCCTCGCTTTCATCACTATCAGCCTCATCATCATCCAATTCTTCCGCTTCTCGAAATCGATCTGCCTCTAATGATTGCCTAATGAGCTGCGCTACTTCACTTTCCTCCAAATTCTCTTCCCGACCTATTGTAAAAACTACCTGAAACAATGTCTGCTACATAAGGATCCACTAAGCAGGATGCAATCTGGTAGAAAAGCCTGTAACGTAAAGATGCTAACCTCACTTCCAGTAGCTCGTAAAGTTTCAGCAGCAAAAATCTGGCTTACACCAACCAAACTGACACCGTCAACACTTACAATCTGATCGCAAACACGAATTTGACCATTACGATGAACCGCTCCACCACGTGTTATACTCTTCACGAATATTCCCAACTTTTCAAGACCGGAATCAGCGCCCACTCCCATGCCAATAATCGAAACCTGCATAGAAAAATCCAATAAATACATAAAAACAAAAACCAAGATTTAAAACAATGTACAGATAATAAACTATACCCCAAGTCCTTCAGCGCCTTTTTTTAGACGCACATCAAATATTTGCATTTTATCAAGACGTCGTTCGAGTTCGTATTCCGCGCAAGATGCTACGGGATCAATTTCGTCGTTCCGACGATCGTAATCCATGATACTATGCGTTGAGAAAACCTGAAACTTATCAAAAATGCAAGAATAAAAAAGTGCACCAATATATCCTCTGCACCGCTTTTTTTTGCTCAATTAATAAGACTAAGAAAAGATCTTCGAGTGCAAAAATTAACTTTAAACCTTAAAAAATAGAAATAAATTCCTGTCAAAGAAAAAATGCCAACCTTGATCGGAGCAGTACTAAAAGAAACTTTTCGTCCCACAACATCGAATTCAGGTGAAAGCCCTCGTATCACCTCTGCAACATCCAGTAAATCACCATTTGACCCATTCCCGACTCCAGATGAGCATTCTTCCAACAATACGTTATAACCAGGTGTATTTTCGATCTCAGCAACATGGCCATGTAGCTGATTTTTACCATCACTTTCAGATTTACGACTTTTCACCAGCGCATATGTAGTATGCTTGATTCCTTGCTCCTAAAAAGTATTCTTCAACATTACAACACAGAATGCATTTATCAAATATTCAAATTTAAACAAATAAATTTTGCGAATCGATTGGTTTTGAGTAAAAATTAAAGCAAATAAAAAATTTCGAGCAAAAAATAATGAATAAAGATGGATGCTACAAATGTACCAAATTGAAGTAACACAAATTATCAAATTAGTGGAAAATAATTATAAATTATCTTTTCCTTCAACAATTTTTGAGGAGGAATTTCTTTTATCATTTATTATAAAACTACTGAGCTTCAACTGATAAACCAGCTTTAGCATTCAGCATTTCAAACTTGAAATTGGAAACTTGGAATTCAGAATTTGACAGAAATTTACATTTTATGTTAACAGCATGCAAACTACGCACGAATCTTTCCACGTTAATTTGTAATTTATTAAAAAGTTATTTTTTCACCTTATCACTTTCATCCAATGCCTCTGCACTAACAGTATCACCATTTTCCATGCTATCACTATCACATACACCACCATTCATAGATGAACTTTCCAAACCACCAAATCGTCGTTTATAGAATGAAAGATCACGCCAATATGGCTCATAGTTGTTAGCCTTTTTGGAAGCAATTGAATCCAATGTAGACATTGGGGAACTGCAAAAGCAAAAGAATATCAAGGAAATTAGTAAAGGGAAAAAACGTTGTTAATAAATGGACAGATTGATAGTGTTCACCTCACAGAGTTGTTAACCCCGTTAATTTTTGTTGTCAAAGAAGTATGTGCAGTTGATAATCGATCCAAATCAGACACTAATTCGGAGAAGTTACGTGTTACCTGAAATTAACGTTTGAAAAAATAGATAGGATTTGAAATTGTTACCGTAAGGAAAGGAATATAACAGATTGTGATTATACGGTGATCCTTTCGTTTTTCGAAGATTAAAAGGATAAAAGTAAAGAAATGCATAAGATACCCAGTAGAATAGGCTTGCCTAACACACATATAAACAAAGCTAATGACTTATAGTAAAAATATTAATGGGTCAGCTGATAGCCCAGTCCTAAAATGTGGAAGCACCAGTGGTGAGAAAAAAAGGAGGTTATTTTATCGAGGGTGGGCGATAGTTTCAATTGCATATTTTTACTGGGAGCAACTAACTAGTGGTCCCCAGTGGTATTCAATGGTCCAGTGAAAAAAGAAATGGAAAGAGCTCATCAAAAAACTTCCTATTAATCATCAATCCATACACAAAACTCTACTTTAGCACCTGTTCTTTTAAATAGGTTTGGAACAATAATTCATCAATCTTTTTTCTTCAACAAAATTAGCCAAAATTTAAAATGAAAAGCTATGCCAACTTTCCTGAATACTTTCAGGCTTCTCATTAACTTTTTTGAAATCCTCTTGCTCAATCGCTTATCTTAACCCCGGGTCAACAGAACTACGAGATTATGCTGTCGTCTTCTCATACCGTAAACATTTAGAATAATGTTTTTTTGGCAGAGAGAAAAGCATAAGCTGGTTGAGAAGCATTAGTGACAGAGCAATTAGTAGGATAGTTTTCAAAGAAATCCAGATCAAATAGTGGAAGTTATAAATAATGTATGCATCGGTCAGCTATTTCCGCAATATTTAATTCAACCTGTCAAAGAGAATTATGGCTAAATAACAAAGAAATGAGAATCACTCGTACTCCCTCATCTCATCCGGAAAAATTGAACAGAAAACAAAGAAAAGTATCATGATATTTAGAATGAAATAAGAAAATGATCGATCCTAAATGATGGAGATAATTCAATTTCATATTCTTATACAGATGAAGTGAAAATTTTTCAAAAAACCGTTTTCATCCGTTCAATCAGAGTTTACCAACAAACTTATTCGTCATTTTATTATGATAGAAATAACTCAGACAGAGTTCATACGTTATGTGAATTTATCTTTAACATATGACATCGGAATGAGATGTGTGGGAAACTGGCAGATTTAGATAACAATTTTTGTTATTTAAAAGCATCACACACTTTTGTAATAGTAAAACGTGAAAGTTCCGATTTAGCAATGACGGTTGATGAGTTAATCATTTAGCCTATTTTCATCATTGTTCCAACTTGAAAAATCAAAGCTATAGTTACAGCGGATTGAATAAGAATGATTGTCTATCCGTTCTGCTAACAAACGTCCAGATATGATAACGAAAAAGTACGAACCTGTGATAACGGTGACGTAGGACATTGTACGTTTGGTTTAGGAGGTAAAGGTGGAGGAAGTGGTCGAGGCATCCGTGGTGAGAAGTAGTAAGATGACTGCTCACCTCGCTCCAGCTGTTCGAATAATGCCTTGGTATGTGTGAATCTGGATCGTGAATCCTCACACAAATCTAACTCTGGCGGTAACACTGACATGTTGGTTGCAGCAGGATTCAGCTAAGTTTACGAAATATAAATTGGAATTAATAAGGAAAAAAGAATGAGAAACAGTAATATGATAGTCTCAATGATATGAAGAGTGAAGTGTAGTGATGACCGTAATTGTGACGATATTAACAGCGGCAGTAGTAAAATGCAATGAAAATTAAATTTGAGAACAAAACTGTCGATATGTAGTGATTGCTGATGCTGAGAGATGGTGAGATGTGTCAAAGGGAAACGTATTTGGGAGGAAGAAGGCGGGGGAGTTCTAGGTCAAGAGTAATAGTGTATGAAGGACGGCATTAGCAGGTAAAAGAACTGTTGAGGGTACGGACATGGGTACTGATTGGAACAAAAGGAAATATTAAGTAGACAAATCATAGGAAGGATAAATGTGATGTTGGCAATCTGACGATGATCATTTTAATGACGCAACATCTTTCATTACGTAGTATATATATAATATGTAACAAGATGGCTATGAATAAAAAAAATACCGGAACTCTACAACAAACAGGAAAGATGTGTTAAGTCTCAGATCGTCTTCAGAATATGGTCGTCCTTTTTGCGTGAATATTTCGAATTCTTTGTCGCAAAATCGATATTTGATTAATTCGTTCCCGTTGCATGCGAAATCTGCAATACTGAACATTTGTGAAGTATTTCATGTGCAAAAAACGAAAAACTATTGTCAGCAAGGCTATCGAAACATCTTCAATGGCTCTTTTTTCTTCCCTCCACCTAATATTTCTCTCTCGATAACTTTAGCAGTAATTAGTTCTTGCAGGAAGTATGATAACAAAAATCGTCCCGTCTTCAGTTTGACAAAAAATTTTGAAAATGGTATTATTGTTTGTGTATTCATCATGAACATTTCGATTTTTAAGCAAATAATTTAAACTTTCAGGCACAATAATATGACGCTACTAATATCTTTAAAAGCATGTACCCTTAGATAGGCAGGGTATAGATACATAACTTCACCCATGATATTTAATTTCTTGGCGTTTCTGCTGACATTCCGCAGTAGGTGTTTGCACGGGCGTGTACACGATCTTTACAACCCATTCCCGAATAGTGAAATATTTTAATGAATGATGGATATTTTGCTCATTACTTCATTACTACAAAAGACAATACGGACTGCAAAAACTTTGAGGATCATTGCTGACAGATTCAGGTAATGTCAACAATAAATTGGCTCTCATAACTGTCATTACCACAGGTGATATTTCTGCAAAAAAAGATAGCCCCTCCAAGATGAATAAAAGATACAGGTTTCACTACAAAAAAAGTAATACTAAAACCAGAACCAACAAAGAAAAAACCAGAAAATGGAATAAAAAAGTGACTGTTCGAATTTTAAACAAAATCCAAGTGAGACGAAATTTTAGCAAGAATACAACTTTGCTGAATTGGAAATTCGATTATTTCAGTTAGAATTAGAAATAACAGAAAAGTACTGAGAAAGAGAAAAAGAAAAAGTAAAAAGTCATCTAAGCTTCCAAAAGTTACAAGTAAAGTTCTGTTCAGTATGGCAACACATCTACTGTAGATGATCGTTTGCATCAAATGTGGAACTCTGTTTCATGATAAATTACCAGGGAACTACTATAATGAAAATATAAGATCAACACTATAATATTCTCAATGTAATCAATCTTATAACATATAGCTTTCAGCATTATCAATCAAGATAAAAAACTGTTATTGCTAAAAGAATGTCAGTTATCTATAACCCTGCATAAGTATTCAAATTCACGTTCAACTTTTGATTTAAAAAAACAACATGTTGCACAGAAAATCATTCAACATTGAAAACAAGGCAATGGGCTTAATTTAAAGTCAAAACTACTTTTACGCTATGATTTCTCAAAAAGCAATCCCTGTTCAAATTAACAATTTATCAAACACTGATGAAGGTAAAAGGGTTTGAACGGCAAATAGATATGACCAAGGTTGAAAGAATAAAAGTAATTATTCCGGAAAAGGGAATGTATAATGATGACTTTTGGAAAATTACATCTAGTTTCAAGCAAGCAGCATCTGTTTTCTAATCCAAATCATAATTACAATCTAGAATTAGAAATCACAACTAGTATATTATTACATATAATTAATTAAAAATAGTGTATTATTACAGATAATAAATCGAAATGAAATTGAAACGGACCATCATTTCTTTCACTACTATTAATCTTGAACAATGCACGTATAAATTTATCCATCTACATATTTCTACCGCAGTGGCACCATTTCGTACTAGATTAAATCAAATGGACCGTGAAATTCTTTCCAGCTGCATGCCAAATTTCATTAAGTTCGATGGACTCAGCGTGTGTGTGTGTGTGTGGTGTGTGTGTGGTGTGTGTGTGGTGTGTGTGTG
>JABVXS010000042.1:0-73985 GCA_013365335.1 Madathamugadia hiepei
TACAGATCTTTCATTCATCAAATCGCTAAAGTTCGGAATGGAACTGATGGCCGATAATAATAAAAATTTATTATCGAAAAAAATAAAGCATTTGGAAACAAAGTTAAATAAAATTTACGCCCATAAAATCTCGTACAGCTTCTCCAGCCGAGCACCCTTTTTTTCGTATTTTTCCGAGAGAATACGTTCCACTCGATACCAGGAGCTGTCTGCCATGAAACCGTGATATCTTCCAAATGCTTCCTTTCTGAATCATAAGCTGATTATATTTTCTTACCGTTGTTTTATATCAATAAAGCAAGGAAAGTTCACATGAAAAAAAACTACTTCGCCGCATAACAATACCCAACTTTTTTGGTAACAAACAACAAATAGCGCGAGAATAGTAAGCACAGGACTTGTAGTACGCTACAAGTAAAAACATGCAAACGCATAACCAGTATGAGTACTGGACTCTTCAAAGTTACAAAACTTTCAGAAGCGCCAGTAAACAAGCCCCCACCTCACCATATTCGCCTGTAACTGCTAGAATCCAACCTTTCCGGAATAAATATCAAATCTGGAAATGGCGCCAGACGAGTATCACGGCCCATGAAAATGGTGATACAACAATGAACATCCCATTCCTATCTCTACAAGTAGAGCCCTACGATCCAATAGAAAACATCCTGCGCCTTTCAGCAAGACCAGTTTTAGACTTAATTACGGGCCGTGCGTATATTTATCCTAAATTATTAAGTGATAATATAAATCTCAACTATACACTTTCTGTCCTGATGCAGCTGCACTTTACTCATGTTTAGATGTTGTGCTTTCATGTACCCACAGAATTGAAAAAAGCGTGGTTCAACCATATTTATGCAAATCTCTAATAACTATGTCATACCAACCATTGCATCAACGCAATTATAACTATGTCAGTTTTCGACACAAAAAAAAGAGACATTTAATTTTCAGGTCGAAGAAAATAAAATAGATGTTACTCAGAATACTTTGGAACACTTTAAATTCAAGAGAAAAGGACATCAAATCATTTCCGTTAGCGTTCTCTATCAAAAAAAAAGACTTATACAAAACATTGCCATAATTATCAGTCAGTATATATGAAAAAATAATTGCAATCTTAACAGGTAAGCAGTATATGTACATTGAAAGAAAAACAAACAGATCGAAAAAACTGTATCATAAAAAGCAATATGATATTAAAATAAAATTACAGAAGAGCTTTGTCACAATAAAAATAAATTCGATTTCACTTGAATTAAATAAATAAAGAAATCTTCTAGCATAACATCAAAACAAAAACAATATCCAAACAGTGAAAAATAAACTAGTTTTGACTTAGACATTCGCTTCTTTCCTCATCTGATGGAAAAAAAGAAATAAAGCAATGCAGAATACACAAAACAGTTGCCTAATTTATCCATCTTGGATGAGGAAAAAAAAACAAAACCTAACCATGTATAAAAAGAGAAATTATTACCACATCAGAATTGCTTTTCACACAAGTTATCTTTATATTTTTCAGTAAAAACACTTCATATGAATTTCAATTATTCTTTTAAAATTTCATTAACAAAAATACTTATTGGGATGGGTAAAATGATAAAAGTCTTTCTGCCAATACATAAACTGAAAAAAAGCTGTATCATTTTACTTTTGATCAATCAGATACAATTTTGACTGATGTCTAAAATAAGTCAAAATGAAAAAGTTTAACCTATGCAATCACAAAAGATTCTTACGAAGTTTATAATCTTCGAGGCTTAACGGTCTAGATGAACCTCTATTCACCGTAGATCGATTACTAGCCAGTCCAGGATGCCTTGCATTGGCATCAATTGAAGTGAACGACGACGAAGCATTAGAAGAGAATGTTGCTGGCGCTGAGTGCAAAGGACAGTCAGGAGGAATTAACACCATAAATTACAACACTACTGCTTAAAATTATACTTGATGCTTTACTATGACGAAGGAGATTGAATAATAACTAGGCCTTTACTTCACATTAACCTAATTGCAAAGTAATTAATGGCAAACGTCAAACGTCAAGATCTCACCGGTTCCAACTTCTCTCACGCCATTATATTATACTGGTAGAATGGACAATGCAACGAAAATCCTAAGCTCCGTAAAGTAATCACTGAATGAAGTATATATACCTGGTATGGCAATGTCAATATCAACGTCGAAATTATGAGCATTAAAAAGATCCGAAACAGGTCCACTTGGACCTCGTACTTCGCTTGCACTGACGGCTCCTTTATCTCCTTTGTGAGATGATGGGTTCTGACCATTTAGCTCAATAACTGGCGACTGCGAGCTTGAAGCAACACCTTTAAATGATACGAAAAATATTGCAAAAACTGAAACAGAAAAGATGTAAAACGTGTCTCATTCAGAGCTAATTACATGATTGTCGCTCACGAAATTTAGTCTACACAGCGTATTGAAGTGGTAAATTTGGATTAGAAAAGTTCCCAAAGCGAGCATAAAGATTTTTTTCAGTTAGCACTCAAGGTCAACTGACATTACATCAGTAATCTAAATGGTCTTCTGCGTCTGCAATGTTTTATACTAAATTTATTTATTAACGAATTTTTTTCACAAGTCTCTTCGATTCATGTTATCTTCAAACTTGAATCCTGTTTTACTTCGTAACTTAAAACAAGGTGAGCATGTTAAAATGAAAAAAAAAAAATTCAAAGAAGCATAAAACTAACATTCACCATTATTATCATCTCTCTTTTCATGCAATCGTTGAGTCGATCTATCTCTTCCAGATACAGGCTCAAATTTAAAAATATTTGAAGTTGAAGAGATTAGATAAACGATTAGCAAAGTAATTTGTTTTGTAAGCTTCGGAAAGTTGGTCAGGACTGATCATGTACTGGCCAAATTCAAAGTTCAGTTTCACTCGAGCAGTTGGTGTGTTTTGGAAAATATCAAAAAATGAGAAGCAGAATGAAAGAAACCTTTATTCGCGCATTCTTTCGAGTAAACGGATCATCCTGACTCGAAGTTTCAATATGCACTTGTCCGCTAAGAATAGCTTCTTTGATGGCTTGTCTGTTACGCTGATTGATCCAACTAATACCACGAATACTTTGTGAGCGGCGTCGTTCCTATAGTATGATAATTTTGATGAGAACAATTTGCTCTGTTGGTACCTAGTTGTTTCATAATTCTCTCAGCACTACTTGTGACTTGAATTTTTTCTATACATTATCAAATGCAAGGGTTTGCGGAGAAAGTGCTTTTCTGCTTGACTGAATTCAGTACATCAAAATAAATTTAAAAAAATTCTTGAGAATGTACCAATTCTGTAGCCCTTGCTTCCAAATCATCGATTTGTTGCTGTAATAATTGTACTTCCTCAACATTTCCATACTGCTCAGCCTCTTGCTGCAACAGGAAAAATGACAAACACTGTTTTAGCTGAGAATTTCACTATTACCCGAGATACTTGTACAGAAATAGACAGAATAGAAGATAAGTAGATGTGAGAAATGTAGGAGCATATGTTACAAACCAAGAAGTATTCAAAATATTCAAGTAACATCATTATTTGCACACCACTTATTAATTTTGTACAAACGTCACAAATCACGAATTTCTCAATACCGTCTAGTGTCAACTGTCCACACAATTTACTTATTAGATCAAAACTTCAAGCTTTTCCGAGAATTCGAACTGTACATGAGAATAAGTCAGTATTCGCATAAAGGCTGGGAGAGAGTAGCAAAATGGTGATAAAAAAAAATTAATAGGACAGATAGGATTAGATAAAAGAATGAATTCAGAAATAAAAAATAATTCAGCTTCCAAAAATTAAATTATCCAAAAGGTGATACTTTTTGGACGTATGGTTACAGTCGTACTCAACACTCATAAGTTAGCTTTTTAAAGAATTTAAAATTTTCTGGGAAGTATGGCATACACACCTACGATACAGCACGTAAACTGCTAGCAGTACTGGAAATATAACTAGTTGTTCCTTCTATATATGTTAAGTAACTTATTGAAGCAAAACATAAAGTGATTCATTCTGAAGTTCTTGAATATTTCCCGTTTTTCGTTATTCGTGCTTTGTGCCGTCTCAATGGAACCCATGATAACTTTGTCAGATGCTTAAATTCAGTAATACCAACTTGGAATTCCAGATTTCACAATTTCAACGTTCTTGCAGTACTCTCAAAAAAACCTTATTGCTTTCCAGAATAAAAACAAAAGAAAGAAACAATGCATTTTATCTCCCACCACCTCTTTTTCCTTCAATATCATTCCCTACTCCAAGATTACCCATAGTCCACAAGGGAATCCCTAGATATGTTATCACCGACGACAGACCTTAGCGAAGAGTCGGTTGAGCAAAGATAGTGGCAAGAAAAATGAGATGCAACAGTTTCAAATACCTTGGCTTAACAATTTCGACAATGGCCGTATGAAAGAAGAAATCTACGCCCCCTGGATGAAATGGGCGAGAAGTACAACAAAAAATCGCTTACTCGCCTAAAACACAATAACAAGGGAAATGGAACAAAACAACAACTTGCATATAAGGAGCCAGACGTACGAAGACAATGCTCCGCAGAAGGCGGACCCTGCAACCAAGCAGGATAAACGATAAGCAAAAAAAAAATCATTCCCTACTCCTATAAAAAATATTTTATAAAATCAGATAATTCTCATTAAAAATGTTGGAAAATAAGGGCAATGACAGCCAAATGCAACACGCAAATGAAGAAATCAAAGATGAAAAATTTTTAAAGCTATTTACATCGAACATTAGTGGATTGTTGGACTGAAGGCGATCACTTTATTTTCTTTTCGCATGTGACTTTTGCCATTTCGTCCAGGCAGCTATTCTCGTTTATTTCTTCTTTCATATGGCCATTGTCGGAGATTCTTGGGGCAAGGTATTTGAAACTGTTGAATCTCATTCTTCATGCGACTATCTTTGCCCGACCGACCGATCTGTCGTCGGTGACAACATATCTGAGTCTGGATATTGAACCCTGTGCACCATTATATCAATCTCTCGACATGTGGATTAACCCATGCTAACACCGGAAACTAGAAACAGTTATCAAAAGCTGAATATCCATTTCTGGAATGAAATCATTTTCAGCAGAAACAATTAACAATCGTAATTATTTCGAGAAAAGACCACATTCATCTGTCTTAGTTATTTCCACATATCTATTAATAATCAGCAATAAGCTACGAGTTTATGTTATACTTTCATTCGCATTTTTAAGAAGCAATATTTTTGGAACAAGCTGTAGATGCATCTTTCATCATTTTTTCACCATTCCCAAAAGTAATCACGGATAACTGAGGGACCATTCAAAATGTTAAATAAAAAGTAAACTGATCCAACACTAAAATGTTTCATCACCACAATCTCAAATGACTTGAGCCAATCCAACGGTCGGTTGATAATAAAAAGTTCGTAGATAAAATGATCAACACTGAGGTTCCTAGCTCTCACGATAACTGATCACTTTCATAGAGAGCCCGAAAAGCAACAATGCCGCAGCAGCAGGACAATACTCTGTCAACCACTGAATGGCAAACAACGTACGAAATTGACAATTGCTTCTTATCTTCCAATGTCACTAAAATGACTTCCTATGTCCCAATGTCACCAAAATGAAGAGGAATCATTTTATATATCTTCTTCTAATCAACCTCTCGAATTCATGGTATTCATACAAAATTTTACCACTTTGTCGTAGAAAATTAATTCCCGTGGACCAGAAACCTTCTAACCTCCAGTTAAAAAGGTGGCATACATTATATAGGAAACTAAACACAATAGAATCATTAAATACGAAGCATTATCATTTGAAACAAATGTCAAGAGGTTCTTCCTGTTTTACCGGAAATAATTATTCATGCACTCTTTCCTCTTTCAGAACATTCTTTTCATATCGCTTATACATCCTTCCATTTTTTGAAACTGCATTTTATTTGCAAATGTTTTTTATCGTTTCATGCCAATCCTTCGCTCAAAGAGATCAACGGTGTAATAAAAGAAGGTAAATGTGCGCATCCTTTCGATCGTCATTCTATCACTTTCTTACAAAAATGATAAATGAAAGGACAAATAGCCTCCACGTATCATTCTCATTTAACAAAAACTCCCAATTTCGAGAAATGTACAAAAGACCGAGACAAACTTCAGCGACTGCCTTCACTTCTCGAAACTGAATTATTACTTCGGTTTTAAGTTACCACTGTAGCCATTTCCTTTGGAAGCATCAGTGAATAACACAATTAGATTCTAACAATAACGAAGCAAGAAATGATAAAGATTCATAAAATCTCCCACCTCTCTCTCTCTCTCTCCGGTACGGCTGATTTAATTTAAATTGGAACAAAAAGTAATCGAGAAAAAAATCCTCCAGCACCCTCCTTTTCCCCAAGTCAGGAATGTAAGGTTTATAAACCAGCATTACCATCCAACAAATATTCACAGACAACAAAAATCATGTTATTTCGTCACACAGCAAAAATATCCAGCATTAATCCCAATCCGAAAAGTAGAAAAAGAGTTCATCGATAAATCCGGATCAACCATAAATCAATGAACTACGGGACGATTTATATGAATCGTAACTTTCTAAGTTTGGATACCATTCAGAGAACATAAATTGTCCGCTATACATATCTCCTTCTTATCAGTCATTATTTTCCTTTATTCATTCACACACCACCTGAAATTCGTCCTATTCCTCTTGTGCCTTTTGTACCACCTATCTCTTCATTTTGTGGACAAAATTTGAATATTTCAAAAGATGGTTGTCTTCCAGTAAATGAAACCACTCCTTAATTTCGAAACGTTATGTCCAAGTAATCAGATTCAAGAGACGAAGTGGTCATACTTGTTCTATATCACCACGAGATGACAAAATGGATAACATAATATCCTCTTTCCTCATTTCCGTATAAATGATAACTGAGAAAGGACATAATCGAGAACAGTGACACGAAAGCCGACGTATTGTGTTGTTAATGTTCCATTCTTAAGGATCACATTCCCATACTCCAATTGATTACCTCCATCATCATCTCAATGATAAGAAAAAGTCTAGAATGGAAGAGATGATTTGTTTGATAAGATCGAAGTACATTAACATCGTTTTGCAAATGACCCTTGTTTCAAGGTTAATTCGTTCAATTTACGCGGAAGTCAAATCGGTTTGTTAATCAGTCCGCTAACCTTTGTTAGTCAGTTAACCTTTGTTATCTTATCATTATCACCTACAGGAATCAGTATCAGAATGAACCATCATCACTTGGTTCCATCATTAAGTGTACAGTATTTTTCCTTCTTTCTAGTAGTGACAGATCTGTGAATCAGATAACACCATGAATGGGCCCAGCACAATATTTAAAACGTCGAATGATCAAGCCCTTCTTCATTCAATCAAACTAGTCGAAAAGTAGAAAGTTCAAAATTCAACAATGGAATGATTTACAGTAGATGTTCAGAAATTCTATACAGGTAAAAAGACCATATCTATAAAAATAATTCTGCTGATGAACATTCCATTTATCACCCCGTTTTATCGCGATGCATTTCAATGCGTTACTTCCACGCTTAATTGACATATTTAGGTTACTTACTATGCCTCTATTGTACCTTCCACAGTCATTACTACTGAAAGCACTAGTTCTATTACTACCAGTTCTTCACTATCATTTCCGTCACACGTCACCCCCTTGCTCTCATCCGTGTCAATAGAAACCTTTCAAAAATCTATTGATTTCTCTGGGTTCTATTAACTAAACAAAAGCAGCATCGATGAATGAAAAGAATAAAAGAAAATGTGATTAATGAGTGATAACATCAGCCTGTTTCATGACGATCATGAGCAAATCATTTTCAAAACTCAATAGCAGCAATTCAGATGGAATTTAAATATAGCATCATCCACCTACATTCCCAGTTTCTATTATAAAATTCATTTCAAACAGCTATCCCTTATCACCGAGTTAAAAACCATAGAGAACAAAGATATAAATGTTACACGATTTGCACTCCCCTATAATCGTTATTAAATTCTGCTATTTATCAAATTCATGATCAAATGATTTAAACAAACCAGCGACTTTCCATTTCATTTTTGAATTAATATTCTACTCTGCAAATCTGTATTAGATCCTTCCTGTTATAGCGAAAAATCAATGAACTTGTAAAATTCTTAACGAACAGGATTCAAACGTTTCAGGATTTCTTCAAAATGCCAACACTCGAATCATTCCGATTGAATGGAATATTCCAGATAAATGCAAAGCAAAAGATATTGTTTAGCTACAAGTTGCGTTAATTCTACAAGTCGTAACTAGTGCTTTAACTGATCAGGATAAGTTGCTGATGAAAGAATAAAAATACAACTTATTCTCCAGAATCTTCGCATTATCTTGAATTTTTTTCTTTTTCGTGATCAACCACAATCTGCTATTTAAGTTAAAATACAGTAAAAGCCATTCATGTTTTGCAATAGCCCTATTCTCTTCAACCGGCCCTTTTTCTCCATTTCAGGTTTTAATATTGAACTCACGACCACCATTTAGTAGTTGCAAAACTTTCATTGCAAAAAATCCCTTTGAAACTATTACATATAGTAGCACAAAGCTGCATCCATTATTTTGAAATGAGAAAAAGAGACCTCTAATCGGATGAAAAGTAACTTCTACTTCTACCCCGCTAATCAGCAACACACACGACACATTCTGAAGTTTGACAGGCTAAACAATATTAGTCACATGACCATATGTTTTTTCCATTAACCCACTTATTTACTTTTTTTTTCTTTACCAACATTACTTTAGTTCCACCTGATGAATTGTTCAAATAGCAGAGTAAGGCGTGAAAATTAATCCGCTGGAATGTTGTCAAACTTTTCCCGATCAACTATTCCTAATTTTGTTCCAAACAATTTTGAGAAAAGAAGTAGAAGTAAGACATGGATTTACAAATGAATTATCTCGAATTAATACTGGTGTTTTTAACTGTCGCCCTTTAATTACATAAGAGTTTGTCAATAGAAGTTTCCACTACTTCATTAATGAAAACATAGTAATAAGCAAACAAAACCAAATGTGGTATCATTACTATATATATATGTCGTGAAATGTAATGCAATAAACAAACTAACACTTTTCAGAAAAGCTGAAATGAAAGGGGAGGAGTGAAAGTCGTCTACAGTTGCATTTATTAACATATAATTAACATTTCTAGCAGTCTTCCTTTCCGCTATAGAATTTCAATATACAACATCACGAATTGTTCATTCATCCTTTACCATCTCTACTATTTCCAGCAAAACCCAGCCATCTACAACGATCTCTACATTGACATTTTTATACCATTAGCATGCTCTGTCCTTTCACCATAACATATCAGACTGTCCACTTATTGACGAAAAAAAGTAAATATTTGAAAGGATCTCTTTTGGCCATGCACCCTTACTTTTAATATTTACTAGCAAAGGACTCGATGACCGTTTCTGTTAAAAACCGCCAACTTTTCGTGAATGTTTTCACTACAGCTTGATGGCAAACAATTTTAATGGCCATGATTTTTTTTATTGGATATCAACAATAAATGGAAGAGTGCTGTCAAGTAGTATTTTTGCTATTTCTTAAACTGCCTTTTTACATTCCCACGCCACAAGTTGTTCTTCAGTTTACTGCCACCCCCCAGTTTTCTCCCAATCGGTCCATCATTTTTGATTGGAAACTTATGACATCCATGCTTTTTCCAAACAAAATGAAGTTGCGAAAATGTCTTGTTACAAATACTGTAAAGATACTAGTCAAACAACATTATTGCTTTCACTTCTTAAGATTTAAGAAATATTTTCTTTAGAAAAGAGAATTATCTGACCCTGACAGAAAAGTAAAACAAAGACTGGACATGGAAAAATACATGACCCTTGCACTCCTGCGCTACGAGAAATTACTAACTGACAGGAGATTGGAACGGCAAAAGGTTTTCAAAAAACTCTGCGGGTATAGATGAAATTTGCTGATTGATTGCGATACGAGAAACCGGTCCTACCATGTCAGCGCAAAATCTAACTGCTTCAAATCTCTTGTACAAGATGGTAGCAAACCAAAAGCTTATTCCTTCTACTTTCTATTCAGTTTCATTCCATTATCCAATTCAACCACAATTTCCTTTGGCCGTTTGTCGTTTTTCTCCCAAATATTTCTTAATAGTATATGTAAAGTTAGAATGGGACCCGGTAAACTCCACCTACCTCCCATCATAAACTCCACCCTCGCTTCTTTTACCTTATATTTCACCTTTGCTTCTCCAACACTCTGCTCAGTGCAATAGCATTGTTGGTGTGTCACGCGGAAACCGAAGAATTTCTATATTTTTAATTTCTCATCAAAAATCGCCCACTCCACTGGGACACCACCCCTTTCTAGTGCGCTCGACTGTTGCCCAAAATTTCAGTTTGTTTGTATCGCAACGTTTGATTTGGTTCCATCAAACAACTTCACAGAAATTTACCATCACTGATCTTCCAAATTATCATTTTCCTCATCAAAAACCTGCTCCCGACAATCCTATTCCATTATGAACGTATGAAAGATACAGCGTTTCAATGGTACTGTTGTGAATGAGTAAGAATAAACAAGAAAAATATGTCTATAGAACTAACTACTGACAAGTTATGGAGGTACATCTTATCTAACTAAATCGGTTCTTATAACTAGCAAATTAAACTACAGTTGTTTAAATTTGAAAGCGAAATAACTTTATTGATTTACTGCATCCACCCCTTTATTTTTCTATAATCAACCATTGAAACTATACTATGGAATCCTCACAATGTCACCTCCACATTCATAAATTCAGTTCAACGCCCTCTCTGTTGCTATAATACACTGTCATACATCAGCTTGGTATATGTCATATTTATGCAAATAATTTTTAAACAATCGAATTTGAAAAGATTTCTTCAGTCTCATTTTTATGCTTAATATTCATCTAATTCCACATGCTAATTTAAATTAAAAAAATTCCTTTCGAATTTCAAAAACGTAGCCTAACAAATGCATTACTGGACCTACGGCCAGTACTCGTGCTCAATGTTTATCTCAGCATCTCCTTTCAATTTTTACAAGGGTAAAAGCCAATTTCATGTGAACTAGTTTCTTTACTGCAAGAGATTATTTATGGTAGACAATCTCGTATCTACCTTCTTTTCAGCCACTACCGTCCAAAGTACTGTTCAAATAACTGCTTTCTTATGCTTCGAATAGAACTCCTCTTCTTTCTCCAACCAAAATATAGAACAGAAAAGTGCAAGCATTGGAACAATTATAAAATTCTGAATACGAATTCCTTATTTTCTGATTCTGAAGCCTAACTTAAGTAAATTGTACCCTTCTCATAATTACTGATCTAACTACATCGACTCATCGCTCTAAACAGTCCCACAACAAATAAGGTCATGAAATTCGGTATTCTTGTCATCAAATCGACCTTTGACCTTACCACTGATAAACTTTTAAAGATGCTGAAAGCGGAAGACCTGGAACAGCAGCGAGAAGAACAGAATATAGCAGCAACTACGGCGGCGAAAACTGTAACTAATGCTACAACGAATCCTCCTAATCAAGATCGCGGCGGACCACAGTCACCTCTTTCATATTCAACACCCGCGCCATCAAGGTTTTATTGTTTTCAAAAATTTTCAGCAGAGCAAGCAAATGTGATAAGCTTTTTCTCGACTCTTTTGACAACCTGATAAATTCAATTCATTAATAAAACTAAGTAAAGATTTCTGAATCTGATAAAATCGAGCAGAAAAATATCCCATATTAAAAACATACCTTATTACTTATTTGCCCATGCTAGGATTGTATCGTATGATAAATAGAAGTATCTTTGGTAGTAACATTTTTATTTTCTTTTATTTTCTGAACATCGATTTTTTTGTACCATTCATTAAGAGTCATCATTTTAAAATTACAGCCCAAAACATCACCAACAAAAACGACGTTTGAAATTCGACATGTCTAGTAAAATACAAATAATACCGGACAATCGTCAAGGGCAACTCAATACAGCATTCCTTGCTACTGTTCCGGGCGTGATGAAAATTGCCGAAATTGTATGTATTAATTCTTAAAAAGAAAGCCAAAAGCTCATATTAGATTTGAAAGCAAAGTATTTGGATTACAAAAAGAGATATCCTAAGCAGCTTAATGGTAATTAAACTGTCCTGAAATCCCAATCCAGTATATTCATGACATTATAGGTTTTATCCTTTGCGTCATTCATCTTAGCAATCTGTGCAGACCGTGGTGCCACAACTGCAGCTTGGACTGAGAATATTTCATTCGCAGCTACAGTTATCATTTCTGGACTGCTAATCGGCTATGTCTGTTTTCCACATTTGACGATTAAGAATGAACCGACCAGAGAAGGACTTATTTTCACGGTATTATTTTCTAGGTTTTAAATTCTAATCGTTAGAACTCATGAAATGTAGAATTCTGTTAGCAATAACATGCAGATCAAAAGTTAAAAGTGGTAGAAGGTAAAATGCAATCTAAAGAATTAATCTACATACTAAAAATATTTTCCTTCAATCTATAGATTTTTATATGGATTTAGAGGTTATGCTGAAATCTTAATATCCAAACATATCATATTTGACAGAAACGTCTTTCACTCTCTCATATCCTTAAACTACAAAAAATCGGAGTGAGGTTTACAAAGCATATTAACCACTTTGAAAACGACTGCTTACAAAATGAGAGCATTAGGAACATGTTGGTTTTTTTTTTAATTTCCAGGAGCTTATATTCTACAGTATCTCCGCACTACTCTTCTTTATAGCAATATGGCTTATGGTCCATCTTTCGGCAAGCTGGATTACTTATGGACGTGGTCCTGCTATCATCGATGCAGTAAGCTTTTTTTAAAACAAACTGAGGTTTTTGGATATGAAACATATAATTATGTTTCGAAACGTGGTCTTTTATTCTTTAGCAATTTGGAATGAAATGAAAAAGTGAAAACTGCTTTCAGTAATAACTGTTATTGTTCGAGTATCTTAGCAGTAAAAATGAGTGCACTTAATCTATGATGATTTTTAAAATGTTGCAGATAATATGTGTGGCGCTGACAGTACTCTTCAGTATCGAAGCTTTTGCTAAGCTGAAAGCATGGATGGGCGAAAATGAACCCACATCCCGTATTGTGCAGACAGCCGGGCCAATAAGTGAAGCAAGCCGGTATTACGATCCAAATCAAGCAGTACAAAGGAGTCAAGGATCTGAGATAGTATAAACCAAACCATTGCTTAGTAAATAGTACCATTATCAGTAACTGGTCTGGATAAGGCCATGAATATTTGCACCTGACAATTTCTAAAACATTATTGTCCAACCAGGTACAATCTCATATATTCGATCCCTTCTCCGGACCCCCAAACTGCTCTATGAATAAGCCCAATGCCTTCAACATGACTACGACTTAGTTAACGTTATTCAAAACTGCACGCATAAATGGACGATTCTGGATTTCCTAATTTTTTTTCTTTTTGGATTTAATTCTTTCTGAAGTGTCTGATTTACAATAAATCTTTCGATTGAAAAAAAAATCTCCTATTCCTGGTTAAAACAATATTGTTCAAATTTTTCAAAAAAAGTTCTGTAAACATTAAATGCAGTTGTGCACGCAAAAAAAAAAACAAAGGAAAACAGTCTAAGTTTTAAAGTCTGACAAAGCAAGAAGTAAATGGGTCTTACAACACTGCAAAAATGTAAAAAATGATGATATCATTGACAGACTGATATAAATTGAGATATTTTCCCAGATTAGCAAGACTATATATGAATATATATGAGACTCTGAAGCTCTCGAAGCTTTATTTTACTCAAGTATTCAACTTAATATTTCCTTCCGCTTCGCTTATTTATTTTATCTTTTTATGATGAAATTCAATGCAATAAAAGTTGCTACTATTAAAAAAACAAAATATGAAATAAATCAAAGATAAAAGTATGAGTAGGAAATGAAATTTAAAACAAATCAGACATAGCTGAAATGCACAAATGTTTCGCATATCATTTCCACTGTTACACTTTAAATATATATGAGACTCTGAAGCTTAAATAATGCTAAACACTTGCACCTAAACAATTAAATCTTGTAATCCTTGTTTAATTACCAATAAAAAAAACCCAATTATTTGGGTATTAACAGAAAATTTTTCTTCTTGAAGGAGTTATACTAAGAAAACTCAACGCAGTTGAAGTGAAAAAGTTACAAGTGATAGAACGGAATATGAAGTGTAACGATCCTATCCGATGCTATATCCGAAAAAAACCACAATTTTTCCAATTTTCCCCAAAGAAAAACTAACCTTCAGCTTGATAAGATTTCCTTTTTCCAAAGCATAATTGAGAGGATTTTTTTGAAACCTCATTTTCTCTCGAACCATCTGCAGCTCAAAAAATTTTTAACTTTATCAAATCCAAAAACTTATTTTTCGAAAAATTTTGGCTTTTACGATTACTATCAAATTTCATAAATGATTTATTCATAATAATTAGAATCGAAATGCATAAAACGGGAACAATAAAACTAAATACGGCATACGATTATTAAATGGAAAAAAACTAACCAGTTCAATATCTTTGTCCGTATAATTATAATTGACAGCTTTCTGAATATCAGCTTCTTTCTTTTCTACTTGATCGATAGTAAGGATTGCGAGATTCTGCAATAATACGCTGATACCCACTGAGCCTCAACGACGAATCTAATTTGCTTAGCACAAAAAATTTTCTCATGCTATGAGGCAAATATCGCAACGTACAGCAATGTTAAACAGATATTATCCCTCCAATTCCATCTCAAATTTATTTCCTATTAACAGCTGAAAATGGTTTCACAGCGACTCGTACAAAGATTAAAGTATTAAAACAATTATCTAAAACTGACATTAGATTTCATAGCATCGTACCACTTCCCGAATTCGTGGTTAGTGAATTCGGAATTGGAAACAAATTCCAGGCGGTATACACGCTCCTCTTCACCGTGTTTCAGTTTGAGTCCTTTATTTGTTCGTGTATTTTCCAACTGGTAAACTTTAGCTGTTTCGACAACATCCAGAACCTGAGCTGCCTAAAATGTCCTTCAATTAAAAGTTTTTCACTTTTTATAAATCAAGTGACTCATTTGACGAGAAAAAAAAAATGAAAGATTAACTTATATTGGAAAGCGATATATGTAGATATATAGCCTACTTCTACCTCCCCAAAACAAAGCCCAGTAAAGTATTTCATTAACACGTTCTATCCTTTTGAAGTGCAGAACAGAAAAATCTAATCAAATCTAATCAGGTATTTTAAAAAAATCTTACACGATAAACACTTCGACCTTCTTTATTCCTTCCGATACCGATGCGAACAAAGCATCCAACCACTGTTCTGTTGAAAAAAGGTGCATGGACGATTTTAGAAATTTTGAAACGAGATAAACGTATTCTCGACAAATCAGCAAGGCAATTCACCTATAAAAATGTACACATATAGCATAAATATAGATAATAAAATAAAAGATTTAAAATGTAATAAATTTGTCATTGCTAAGCCTTACACCAGTAATGAACTGTCAAATTTGGCCAATTATTAAAACTTCACAGGGATTTTCTTTTCACAATAACTTTTTTTAATAAGAAGTATTGAATCAAAATAAAAATATCAGCTAATAAACATCAGTAAATGCAATGAATCATTAATCAAGTTTGTAACTTATTCAAATATCTCCAGTTTAAACAAAAAAAAAATATATTTTTTCATTTAGTTACTGTAAAAACATAGTTCCAAGCACGTACAACGACATTTCATGACAAAACATAAGTGCAAACCTCTCTTTTTTTTTCTGGTGATGGGCTGCGAATTCCACTCTTACTTGTGCTACGACTTGAAGATCCACGACTCGAACGACTTGAGGAGCTGGAACTTTTTTCAAGATCATCATCGCTATCATCATTTCCAAACACTTCATCGATATCAAGTTCCGATTTACGTGTCTGTGTTTTTTTCTTCTGAGCAGCTGGAAAAGTTCAAAAATACGAGAGTTTCAATCTGATAAATTTCATACGCCACAAGGAATTTCCAGCTACAACAGAAAATAAAAACAGACCTTCTTGTTTCTCTTTTCGTCGATTAACAAGGTCCGCCATTGCATTCTTCTGTTTTTGCTTTTTCTGGATTTCTGACGGACGTTGAAAATCATCATATTCATCGCTGTTGTCTTTCCCGTCGCTTACAGAACCGGCATGTAAAACTGCTGGAATTTTTAAATATAAGAAAATATCTGTAAATGTAATGATAATAGAGACAAGTTCGAGATTTTGCAATTCCATTTCAGTATGATATGTGAATATTTCGGAGTATTGGATGTTTTCCATTTTCACAAATGACAGTCGATTAACAAAATCCCAAAGAAAGTAGCTAAATGATGATGTAATCCTTCTGTTTTTTATCCTTACCTGCTATTCAAAAGCTAAACGATTTCATATGATTCATTTTTCCCTTTCATTAATTTTTTGTAAAAGAAAATCGTTGGAAACATCATCATTGAGCTACTTTCTTTGGTCACACTTAATTTCAGCATCTTTGCCACATTGATTCATCCTGTCATTTGTGAAAAAGGAAAACATCCAATACTCCGAAACATTCACGTATTATACTGCAATGGAATTGCAAAAATCTCGAACTACACCACTTTTCCGTGAATTAGTTCTCCCAACCATTTAATCACTTTTATATATCTAATAAAGCACGAACCAGCACTTCCATCGGCACCATTTCTTTCATCGATGTCACTTTCAGCAATCTTTTTTCTAACTGTAATAATAAAAAAAGTGAAGAAAATTTTTAATTCACGGAAAATTATTTATACCTTATAATGGTAAATCATTGACTTATAACCAAACTTCATACCTTCTTTGTCTTGTTTCTTTTCTTTTTCTTTCTTTTTTTTCTCTTTCTTTTCTTTTTTTGATAGACCTGCACTATCTTCTTTTTGAGCTTTAATTTTCTTCTGGATTGCATGTCTGAAGTGTTAAACTGTAGTAATGGTTACATAAACAAAATATCTCTCGTTTTCATGAGAACCAACAACAGTATAAATAGAAAGCATATAGCAACGAATTCGATAATGGCAAGACAAAATCATATCTGAGTCTAAATGTCAGTAATAATAACAAAACCGCTTCTCCTGCATTGTGAAAAAAATTGTAAATTAGGTTAAATTTTAGAAATACCTTGCACGTAAAATTTCCCGCTGCTCAACACGCTTGAAAATTTCAGCCTCTCGATCTTTTTCTGTCATTTCTTCTAACCGACGCCGATCTTCCTCATCCAGGAACATATCATCATCATACTCATCGACCAACGACTTCTATGATAAATAGGTATTACTGTTGAAACTATTTCATTTTAAATGTTTTCAAGCACCTATACAAAAACTAGAACAATCATCAAGTAATACTATAAAAATTTGAAAATGAAATTACCAAAATGACGAACGCATCCACTTACCCTGTCACTGTCACTGCTTTCTTCGTCGCTATCAGTTTGAGCCCGCGCTTTTTTACCACGCCTAACATGTTTTTTATCACTTTTACGCTTTCTACTACTTGCTGCAGCTTCTACGTCAGAATCTGAATCCTCTTCAGACGTACCTGAAAATAAATGAATCTCTATACCGTAAAAGACTACAAATGCATGATTGGCCAACTAAAAAACATAAACACCATGAATAACTAAGTTCAGGCAATTCAGGAGGAATAAGGAAATATATAAAATCCCACGTTTTACCCGTACCTACAGAAAACGATAATCTATTTCGTATGTCTAAATGAAGTCCTATTACCTTCGTCATGCATTAAAAGCTTTAATTATCGCTCATAGAACCTATTTAAAAAGTGAATGAACGGAACCTACCACTCTCTATCACTTTCTTGTTTTGATGAATAGCGCGGGTAGAACGTCTTGCCTTTGATTGCTTATTATCTTCACTGTTTGGATTTGATTTACCTTTTGCTGATAAATCCTAAAACATTAGGACAAAGCTCAAACTCACTAGAGTTTTGTAAAATATTAATACAAATGATCAAGATGAAGACACTTAATATATGAAAAAAATTTTTTAAACACCTCAAAATACTAAACATAACACCATACTGAAGGAAACTAATCATAAAAAGTAAATGTAGAAAAGATATCTGCCGCGGTAGCAATACGCCAGCTAATAAGTGAACAGTATTTGATATCCTCCACTGTAATGTTTTAATTACCTGAAGTATTCTATCGTTAGATGAAGCGACTCGTTTCTTTTCGATGTCCGATGCCGAATCATGTGATGTATCACTTCTGCTACTCATTCTAAAAGTGCAATAGGTTATTACTTCCATATGAGTGGGACATACATAATCCTCTATTGCTTTTGAATAAACAAGGATAAGACAAGCTATTCATGAAAATTTTTATTCACGCTATTCATAAAAATTTCTACCATTCGCATTTTCTGTGTAAAAGCTTTACTATTTCCTGCAAAACTCTAAACGACTTAGATTAGCCATAGGATAAAATAATGTAACAATTTCTAAATTCAAAAACCTTGCAGGTGACAAAAAAGATTCCGAAATCAGAACAGGCGACAGTGCTCAACCTTTGAAGTGAAAAAGCTGATAAAACACAAATCAAGATTTTCTTTAGATATCACTTAACGTGAAGAAATCATCACGTAACAAAACCGAAAAACATTCCGAATGAGAGAACGTAACGCAGTAAAACCCCACTGTTCTCGCAATATACCAAACCACAGAATCACTCAGAGTGAAACCACAACTGAGCACGCCTCGCCTCATTTTCATTCAGCTCCATTCGCACACCGAAACCGTTGGGTTTGTGAAAACATTCATCTCTTCCACCGGAGATCTCTGTTTTGCGTAGATGTCCTTGCGCATAACTGCTGTGATACAACGCACGGATACTTCCCCAGTTGTAGTGAGACACTGACTTTTCGACTCTCACGTATGTTCTTCGGGAAGCTATTCTCCAGTTACAATACTTCTTAACATTTCAAAATTGTCGAAGTTGAGCTAAAGTGAGGTTGAACCGACTGCGGAGATGTTGTTACAAGTGCAAGGGTCAGATGAAATGATAGCCGCTTCGGTTCATGGGTTATGGAAGCGCATCAGATCCATCTCCTCTTCCTATCCCATCCAGAATGTCCTGATTCAATTCAGAGATTCTTTGAGTAGAAACCACGACCTGTATTTACTGGTTTCTTAACGTTGTCACCTAAGTTTATAAAGAATATGATTATTTTCTCTTCATCGTATGCATAAATCGGATTCATACTGTCTGAATATTTTGTTACACTAATCCTTACTTTCTCATTCCTTTTTTTTCAGCAGTAAATTGATTGGTTACAATTCCTCTTCTGAACTTTACACGATTTTTACATTCTCGTTGGGAAAGATGAAAACAATAAAGAAACATCAATTATTATATGTGCATATATCAACATGAGATCACGTGAAAAATCACAAAAGGCACGTTACGATCATTGCATGATTACGGCACGCTATCAAACGTTTTTCCAAAATTCGTGTTTCCTGAAATTCCGGATTTAAACTTCATTCGTAAAACAGTGTGCGAAGTGAGAAGATACCTTGTCTTTTTATTCATAATAACTCAGATGGAGTATACCTGAGTAAGTGCTTCTAATAGAGTCGCTCCTTGAAGACTAGACGTGGACGCAGTAAGGAAATGTTCATCTGCAACACCTAGCAGAAGCTTTGCTTCACGTAAATCGTCACGAAGACGATTTTGTCGTTTAATCATTAAATTTACTCGTTTATCCATCAATAAAGCATGCTGGAAATATGAAATGTTTATTAAAAAATAGGTCTGATCAATTGTCTGAACTTCATCCTGTCAGACTAATGCTTCAAAGCAATCACCAGCAGCTGATGAAGCATATGTATATTCGGAATAACTCTCGGAAGTATGTTTACCTGTGAAATGCCTACTTTATTTGAAGAAGGATTCTGTGGTAGTTCGAAAAGTCGTCGTTTTGAAAGTGACTCTGAAAACTTCCAATATAAATTAAAATCAACTGCCGCACATGGCATCTTAACTTTAAAAAATTGAACATTCAGAGGTCGAAAATCCAGAATTCTGTACTTTCGATTTTCCTACTCCTTATGTTAAAAATATGGAGAGCTTGGGAAAAAATAAATAAAATTAGAGATGACATTTACTCACCATAATTTTTACCAACGTCCACACCGGTCGCACTTTCATAACCGCTACTAGCGGAAAAACTTTCGCGATTTCGAGGTCGATTAGAACGAGGTGATAACAGGGTCAACAGTGATCGGCTATAAATTGAACCATTTTCATCACTACCGTGACCTGAGGAATATGCTCCCGAGTCCTGCTTCACATCAGTTATCTGAATTTAAATCCTCTACTCATCTACTAAATTAATTAGTAACAGCAAGGAACAGCAGGCTATACTTTTCTAATTACTGATTTAAAAGTCATTCATTAAATGGAAAGTTGCTAATTAGAATGAAAACTATACCATGGAATAAGGTGACGGTACCAAGTTTGTCGTCCTTTGATTAGCGTCGCCGGAATTTCGTCTTTCAATGATGCGTTTGCTGCAAGAAAGTAGAAATAACTGAGTAACTGGAAATTCACTATCATTATTGACTCACTGATTCTCGACGTCCATTGATTAGCTTTATCAACCTATGCTCAGACAGAGTTACCAGTAATTCGATAATTCACCTTTGGCTATTAATGAGGAGAGCTTCCTCGTGTCATAATTACAAACATTGACTCTGTACTGAAACATTTTTTCACAAATTTTCAAAATGAAATAAAAATTAATTTTCGTTCAAAAGTATTACCCTTTCTTGGTTTCTTTTTTTGATTCCAATGAATCACGACGTGAGTTTTTTGGTGCGAGGTTTTGTAAGAACTGCAGTGGCGTACGTTCCAACGTTGATTGTTTCTCCGGGAAAACTTTACTTTCTGCAGTTCGTCGCGGTAACTTGCTTTTCGGTAATGTATCTGATCGATTACTGAAAGAGGACAAACTGTTCTTTTGAACATAACGGTGACAGTCCCCCTATTTCATGAATCGGTTGAGTGATACTTTAGGAAACAAACTTCTTAGTAGCGTAACTGTTCAGAGGATGTGTGCTGGATCGTGGCACTGATGCGGTGTTTAGTGTGACACTGCTGCTATTCTTCATGATGACCACTGGTTGATCCAATGAAGGTGACGGATAAGTAGCACTGATTGGTTCGCCACTCTCTTCAGCATCCTTAACAGGTGGTCTGGCTTGTCTACTAGCACCGCTACTTCCCAATGATAGCTGAATATACAAGTTAGAATTATAACGAATCATAAATCATCACTTTCGAGAATTTCTCAAAAAATCTAATTGCATTAATCAGGAAGGATGAGGGTAAAGGTGGAAGAGTGTTGCACGCTTCTATAACGTTTCCACCTAATCCCTCAATTTATGGATTTTCTTAATCACTCAGAAAATTCGATAACGAAATACGAATTAGTCAGCTGACCAAGCTATTTCTGCAATAACTCAGTGGAACCAATCTTTTCTTCTTTTTCTCGTAGATTTCAGTAAATTGACGGAATTTATCATCCGGATAGGCTTCTGATTTTATTGCTCCAGGATGAAATGCTGACATCGAACTATCACATTCCACTACATTCTGCAACGAATCATTGATACAGTTTTCCATTTTCAAGGCTCCTAATCGAGGTTTCTCTTTGACTTCTTCCCATTAAATATAAAATTTAACTTCCTTAAATCAAGTTTTCGATCAACATCAAATGCTTTGTTTTTTGTGAAAAATTCGAAACTGAAACCTGCACTTTTCAAAAGTCCAATTAAATTGTGCAGGTAAGTTTGCTATTTGGGCATTCCAATTTTATTAATTTCATTTTCTTGAAGAAAATAATATTTTTTATGAATGTCAATCTGATGACACTGGTTTTATACTTTCAACTTTCATCATTGCAAATTAGCGTCAGTCTTAATTAAATGGTCGAATTTACTTATTGATGGAGAACGAAGGAGAGAACGATATGAGGAAAGAGAAAGAGAGAGAGAGAGAGTAAAACGGATCGATCATCGTCTTAGGCACTGTAAAAGGTCGTTCTCAACCGATCACATTCAGGAATTCAGTGACACTTTTTATTTTAACCTCGTAGAAATTAAATGTGGAATGGGATTTCTTTCACCTCAGGACCATTATTTCAAGTGCTCATATAATACTTCTTCTCTAGCGGAAAACAGACAGCACAGCAGACCTATTTGACGACCATTTTCACTTCTATTCGAACAAAACATTTTGAGAAATCTTTGCCACTACTTTATTAACTGTTTCAACTAATTGCCAAGGATGAGGAATGAATCATCAGATTCAATTAATTCCTGAACTCCAAATGCTGGACTGATTCACCTTGGAGAGTGAACGGATTGCAGGAAATAAACTGCGGACAGAGGTCAGTCTGACATTCTTTGAAAGTGTAATATACTTTCTGTGCATGGCATGATTGTCAAGGAACAAAGATATAATTTGGAAGAGTCCTAAATTTTGTCTTTTCTTAAATGTTATTGGCCATTTCCATCGAAATTCTAAAAAACTAAAATTTAATGAAACAGTATCTCAACCAAACTCTAAATCATAATTAACGGTCATCGGTGATTTCTTAAGAAGAGATATTAATTACAAAGGTATAACTAACTAGTCCTGGGGGACTTCCCACCCGTCTATACTACCATCAATACCTTCCTTGAAACTTTTTGCTGTTATAAAAAATTCCATTGAGCAGCGCTTGGATTTTTGCCTTATTTTTCAAGATATCAGCATTTAGCCTTAACCGTCACAAACCAGTTTTTGAATTTATAGTGCTTGCACTTTGCGTTGAAATGTCCCCATATCAAAGCAGGCAGCATCTGACCGGTAATTTCCTTCAAAATTATCTGTCCACTGAGATGGGAATCGTTCAAATGGTTTGACAAGCCAAATGATCGCCAATTACACAGCAATTAAATTAGCAAATTTCGTGGTGAAAAGAAACCATAGAAGTGGAAGTGTATATAAGCATCGCTGGACGGTCATCGGTCCTCTCACCAAATACATTCAAACAAACAAGAAGTATGATAATAAAGCTTATTTGTCTAGCAATTTGATTGTCCGTCCACTCCTTCGTCCCTTCCTTCATCAAATAGTTCATCTCTATACTGACCCATTGAAATCTTCTCGTTTACTAACATTCTTTTATAAAAGCCTACCAAAACGACTTTTTTGACTTCAAAATTTCAGCGCTAACCTCAGATTGGATTTCTGGCAAATCGTCATTTAACCGTGAAAGTATTTCATGTGACCGGATAGAACTGATGCTAGCAGCCATCGCACGTTCTAAGTCGTCATCTTCCACTTCCTGAATTCGAACAGAAATGTTTATTTCTGAATGGGACGAACAGAGCAAATGAAAGATTACGATGTGAACGGAGTTGGAGAACTTGACGGACTACAGTATCAAAGTGATTCCAAAAGTCGTCAAATGAATATACCGATTCTAGACCCTTATGATGTCAAGAAGTAGTACAAACATTTTCAGATGCACTTTTCCCAGATGTTGAAGCGGAAATTTTATCCAAGCTAAGAATACTTAGCGGCTGCTGAAAAGTTCCGATATTTTGAAAGGATTCGAGGAACTGTTCGGTGGTTGGAAGGCTACGTGGTGAAGGTAAAGGACAACCGCTAGCTTCTTCATCATCTTCCTGAATGTCGTCCAACTGTCGTCGGCAACCATATTGTAAATTTTCCGTGTCTATGTCATCTTCATTACACTGCACGCAAACATTTATCTAGAAATAAGATTTAAGTTGCGAGTGACTGCATTATGGGATTAAACTTTGCAGCAACAATTGAACAATTGATTAGTGTCTTGAGCAGGTGTACCAGGTAAAGAGGTAAAATGAATGTGATAAATGATCGCTGAGATGAATTCCAGATTTCAGAATGACTTCGAGCCATTAGGAACGATAATGAAGTTACAAGTTGGCCGGATGTGATCTGTGAAAAATGGACGGAATTAGAGCAAATAAGAAACCTTAGGAGATTCAGAATAGCCCTGAGCGTCCCTGATCCAATCCAGGATCATCTTCCGTTTCACTGAATTAATTGCATTTCCACCTGTTTTTCGTTTTGGCTGCTGTTGATCAGCAACTGGTTCTACCCTATAAAACCAGGAAAATTCGTTTAAAATCATTAAGCATTCCTGAAATAGATTTATAACAAACAAAAGTTCATAAATACTCTTTATCTTGCTTCTTCACTTAACCAAAAACTGAAGCAATTTTCCAGAGCAAAGGTACGAGTTACACCGGTGTATTTTCGTGCGCACCGTAAGTGAAAAAGTGTATACTGACCAAAAGCTGTTGAGAATGAAGCTCATCCTACAGCTCTGGCCTTGAGCTGTAGACTCTTTATGGAGAGTACAGGAAAATGTGGAGATCAGATGGTACTCCACTGCATTAAATTCTCTCTCTCTCTCTCTCTCTCATCATTCTGGCTTACGGTAGCAATTAATCCATAGGCGTTTCGTATTGTTTTGGAGGGAAAAAAGGAAGAAAATATGATTAGGATGATAGGAAATATGTCATCATAGGAAGAAGTTTACATTTTATAAAATGAAGAAAGGAAGTTTGTCGAACAACTGCGCGGACACTTCAAAGCAACTCCGTGACATAACTTTTAATTTTATGGTCAGCCTACATTAAAAAGATGAACCTGACAGAAGGTCCGAGAAAAATGACCGTTTCGGCGCACGATTGTTCTGAACTGGAATTACCATCATTACTAGCAGCCAGACGTAGACGAGTGGAATCAGAAGACGATGAATCACTTCCAACCTGGAAGTATCCTATTTACTGACATGTTTTTGAACACCAGAAGAATCTATTTCTGTAACTTTGACACTGAATCAAAAGGAAAGAGAGACAATGGATAAATAGGTTGTACACCTGCTGAGCTTTAACCGACTTTGTTTTGTCGATATCTCAAAGGTTTGACAAATGATCGCACGATTGTTATTTCCATCAGATTAATTCAGAAATTGTTTACAAGGAAATTTCACACTACGTATAGACTAGCGTGCGTATTAATGAATTCACCCCGCGTGGTGGAAGGTTTGCCTTTCCAAGGTGTTCTTTTAGTTGATCAACTTCTCAATGGACGTAGTTGAAATCTTAATAAGTGGATGAAGCTGGCCGTTCAATTGTTTACAATTAATTTCGTAAATAGTTGCTCATTTGGACAGGTGAGATAGATATTGCACGATATTTTAGAACACTAACTGTGACAACTTTTGAGAAGAGAAAATGGAAGGAAAAAAGCAGACAATCATTAAGGTAACTAACACGGTGTGCCTTTCTCGGCTTAGCAGCACGTTGTATTTTGGACATCATTTGTAAAATATTTTCCGATTCCGAAATTCGGTCAGAAAGTGAAGCGAAAAGAAGCGATGACTTCACCTGCACACTACCCAATGATTCTTTTAGTAACATACACAGAGGGCTTTGTCTGAAAAGAAGCTTTAGAGTTAGAGAACAAATGTTACGATGGCTTTGATTGATAAACACTGTGATAAGTTTATAACATTCATATCTTATGCTTAGAAATCATAGATTGTTTCTGTGACAGTTACGAAGGAGAAACCTGCTTGGAAGGTACCGTTGTCCTTGGAACAATGCGACGAGCAGGTTGGTGATGGCAGGCATTGTCATCGCCTGTACGTCACCTTTAGATGTACGTTCGCCAAGCCCCAAATCTACCAAACATAATCGCGATCGGCCACCAATTAACTGAGATGTGTTTTTCTTATACCTGGAATGTTCAGATGAGAAATTTCTAAATTTCTTCACCTGTAAATTGTGTAATTTCAAATATTTTTATAATTTTCCGTTCCTACCACTTCGCATTGTTGTTGGATGCAAGGATTGCCGGAAAACAACAGTGATGGGTGATAGGAGGAGGATGGGATGTTGATTATCCTTTTTCCGGATCAGCATTTCCCGGTGCTTTTGTTCAGTGGTACTCACTGGGAGTGTTGCAATCGCTTATCCCAGTGAATTATTATCAAAACATTCGTCAACAGTTTAAAGTGTGAAGTAAATGGGTGTGTGCGTGAACAGTTGTTATCAGAATAGATAAAAATTTTGCAAAATCAAATTTAACTGGCAGCCGGAAAGACATGTCAGAGAATTTATAATTCAATATGACAAGAGGAAATGACTTCAAGTCGAGCTGGCCGATGTGCGGCCACGTAAAAAATCTCAAAATATGGGAAACATAAGAAAGAAGACATCTCTCTACATCTTTTTCCCATTAAACTTCCAGTGAATATTCATGAAATAAATTGCCATGTTTGCAATTAACCTCAGAAAATGCAAAACAACTCACTGGCAGTAGTAAAAGATAACTTCACCAACAATGACTCCCAAATCATTTCAAAATTCATTAGACAAAGAATCCACTGAACAGCCCCACTCTTTTCGAATTTCGAAGTACAAATTACAGATGTTCTCTAGATGATACCGTAATTAATGGAAATATTTTCTTTAAGAAGAAGGATGTTTTTTTTTTTAAAAATAACCTGTACAAATTGATGTAGAAGAAGAGATGGCCACATCGTTGTTCGTTTTCATCTTCTGAAATGAAACAGAGATGTGTGGTCATTCTGATGAGATGACCCTCCAACCATAAGTTTTGGGTGGCCCTCACATTTACCCCATCTATTACAATTTATTGTTTCTTTTTTTTTTGTTGAATTCAATTTGTCATTTTGGGAAATAACAAAACAAATGCTTTCCATGAAGTTCTTAATAAAAAAAAAGTTTTCATTGAGAATCTTTCTCACGAAGAGGAAGTAGTTTATAATACCGAAAGGAAGCAATCATAGACAACAGAAACTTTGCATTTGGTTTTATGAGTAATTCAAGAAGTAGCACAAATTCGTAGGAAACAACAAATTGAAGGAATTTTATAGCCGCCTTGTTCAATCGAGTTCGATGAAAACCATCAACATCCGAAGTTGTCAACTTTTTATGACATCGTGTAGAAACTCAAACTTCTCCCCTTTGACCTGACCAACTTTTTATGACTACATTGCGGTGTAAACCTTTGGTTGGAAAGGGATCATAAAATTGGCAGATGCAAAAGGATGCACATAAAGTTTAATGACGCTCTTCCTGAATGTCATATTTGCAATTCGGATTGCTTACGGTATTCACGTGTTCCAATTAAGAATTTACAACGGAAACGTATGAAACATGTATGGTTTAATTCGGCTGTAACAGGTCGTCGTTATGTTCGAGAATTTTCGTTTACACTGAAGAGGTTGGGAAGAGTTACCGGTAAGTCTGGCTTGGACAATTTCATCGATGATCAACATTGCTTGTTCCGTAGAATCCACCCTCAATTCGCTACGACTCTCGATTTTGATTCCCATCACAGAATCTTCTCGAATGGCAACATTATCTCGAGAGGTAACTGTAAGTTAAATATTCCACATTTAATCGATCAGACGTACGAATAAATTTCAAAAGAATAAATGAAGGTAACGCTCACCGAATATACAGTAGCCAATAAATAAAATTTCCGAAAAAATTTTTTTCAATTCAATAAAATTTAATATTTTCACTAAGCTCCATTTATGGATTTTTAAAATTTCTGAATTTGAAAAATCATACTATGAATTCCAGTATTTTAAAATTTCTGTATGCATCCGTGCATTTTCAGCTTTTTTTTGTCAATTTTTAATGAACCAACTGCCCGGAAATTTTGAACCTAAACACTAAGTATTTCAATGATAGAGTGGGCGCATCCTATGATTTTGACTTCTCATCCCCTCAACAATCAGTGTTTTCAAGCAAATTGATGGAATCGGATGGACGGAGGACGAGTTGATGGATTCCTTCTACGGAGATGGACTGACCGGATAGATCGAAGGAAGCAAAAAGATCGATGAGCACATTACGACGTTGTGAGTAGTAAAGTGCCGAAATACGGACTGAATGATGGAAATCAGGTCGACGTTGGCGCAATTCGGATACTAAGCGCAATGTGAGCAGCAGTGTTGATGGGAAAATACCCGGATACTGTATTCCAGATGACGGGTCGGCAGAATCTGAAGCTGGGGAATCCTTCCGACCATATTTCGAATACAATACCTCATTTTTAGCTGAAAATACCAAAATTAAGATTTCAAAATTCATTACGAAAGTTTAGTTTGCAGAAGATCTCATAAAAAAAGCTGAAAAGTAGGACAAAAAAAGTTGAGAGAGATCTCTTTAAATTTATTGACTTACTTCCCTCCACCGGGCAAAAACATATAGCAAACATAGTTCCTTCCAATTTCAAATTTGCTTTATGCCATTATACACTTACTCACTTCACCTATGCTAATTTAGCAATTCGTCTAATTGCCTCCAATAATTCCAATTTTGGTTAAAATTGAATTTAATTTGCTCTTAAATGATGAAAACCATGGAACTGAAATGCAAATGGTGACATGAGGAAAAGAAGTTGGATGGTACGATGGGCACTGTCAACCATGTCTTATTCTAATTATCCAACATGCAGACCGCTGCACAGGTAGCAGTAAAATATCATGATAATTTGCCATGAACAAGGAAAACTACGATTTCATATAAACGATAAAATAGCCATCCGATCAAATCTAACGAGCAATTTACTTATCGATCGGTTTAAAATTATTCACCTCATACTATCAGCCATTTTTGGGGGGCGGTATGAGATCAAACAATTCTAATTACCGGACTATACCTTTCGATAGAGCACCAAAGTAAATGAAGCAAGCATCAGAACCACTGAAACAAGTTTGCAACAGATCCGGCAAACAAACCGAACATATTTGTTGCTGAAAATAATTAACATTTCAGGAATTTATAGTATCATTAAAAAGTCATTAGATTGACCTCTAAAGTATCACTTCCGTCTAAACTTCATTTTAAACTTCTAAAGTATCACTGTCACACGGCGGAAGCCTTTATGTACTGTGTAAATTGCAGTGATTAAATGAAGCAAAGAAGAGAAACGTCAGGGTGCAGAAGTGATACTTCGTGGTGTACGATCATTTTTATATTAAATCGATCAAATTACGAATGATAGCATTGTTCCTTTTTATAATTCATTTTGAAAAGCATAAAATTCTGGTAATTAATTAATTTAATAACGAACAAGGGTAGCATCGGGAGGGAAAATTTGGTCGAAAGTATGCTTAGTGAATGCTTTCGAAACAACCGATTGATTGGACCGAAAGACGAAACTATTTCCGTGAAGGACAACATTGTCCAGATCTTCTTCAGCTAATCGCAGCACTGTTTTTAGCTGAAAAATTTTGCATAATTTTCAGAAAAGTTAAATATTATTGAAAAAGGGAGAATTCATATCGCTGAACCAGGAATCTGTTAATCTTCACAATCAATTTTTGTGTATTTCTTACACTCCCTAATTGATTCATTTAGAAATATTTATCAGAGAATTTCCAAATTATCTTCCACTCTTCAACTGACCCGACAAAGACAAGTCGTAGCTAATGTAAGATAACTGACATCCCCAAGACTGCCTTAATTTGGAAGGAAATGAGAAATAGACGGATTTGAAAACCTTTTATTCTTTCTTCATTGCCAAGAAAGTTTTTTTCTTTCAAACTAATATAAGAGAAAGGAAGACAGCTGCGTAATGGAATATAAGTGGTTGAACTCATTCATCACTACACTGATAAAGGTGATAGCATCAATTGGTCACTTGGTCACTTGGCAGCAAAGTAAGAAGCATCATCTAAGCAGCACTCATCAATTCACCCTGTGTGGATGGTCAGACACACTCGTCTAAGTCACAAATTTTTAGTGTTCACATATGAAAAGTAAATGATTCATGTCTACACTCCCGGCATACCTGAAGTAGTTTGTCGAACAGTTAAATGTGTTGGAAAAGACCTTGGGAGGTTTATGACCGTGGAGAGGTATTTCGCATGTCAGCATGATTTGCACTATCGAAAAAATCTATTGGAAAAGTTGGGAGAGATAGTGTCAACTGGAAACTACCGGAAGTGTTAAGCTATAAAATGATCGAAGTGCTTAGAGCTGTTATAAATGGGTTCAAAGAAAATTAAATAATGAGAAAGTTTATACTTCAAAGAAGTAAATGAATTATAATCGTGTGAAATGTCAAAAAATATTTCGGAATTTCTGTGAAGAAATGAAACAAGAGAGGAAAGGAATTGATCCTATCCCGCGGTGATTTATGATTCTGAGAAACCACAGCAAGATAAATGTCTTCGGGTGGGTCGAACTCTCCCACAGATAAACGTTGAAAAACTTTTCAGGAATGATGGTATTATTATTATTATTATTATTTTTGCATTATTTTCATGCAAATTCAAATTTACTTTCTAATTTCTATCTTAAACGTTAATGCTGAAAACTTGACACAGGTTGCACGCTATTTAATACGTGCAAGCTTCCATTTAGAAGTGGCCGCTAAGTGAAATGCCATCTGATATTCCAAAGGTATTGGAAGTTTCAAGCATACCAAATGAATAAACTATCCTCCGATCAGAACCATTCTTTTGTTTACCTTTTTGCTAACAAACAATGCAAGCATATGTCTACCATAGCCATACAAATTGCAAGCATATGCCTACCATAGCCACCCAAACTGCAAAGATATGATTCTTCCCATACCATTTGAAATAATCAGTCCTGTTAGGTCAAGGTTCAAAACATGTCACACAATAGGCTTTCTTGATTTAAATGTTGAATTGATAATTATAAAAAAAAACCACTCTTTTCTTCCAAAAATGCTACTTAATCGTTGACTGCTGATGGCAACACGCAAAAATATTATAAATCAGACTGAAACTTACTTCTAAAGTCTCCTGAAATATTTTAAAAAAATTTTAGTTGAAAAGGGAGGGAAAAAGGAAACAAACTTGAGTACTGGAAGGTGATCTTGTCGTTGGTGCGGCCAAAAAACGATTTAATGCCGGTGGAAGTGGAATTTCTTCTGCTTGATTTCGTTCACTATGAATTCTATCTAAGCTGACTAACCTACGTAACGGTGAAAATCGTGCGGACGAAGAACTATCCGGCCGCTGATAGGGCATCGCTAGGCCGCTGCAATATAGGATTATAGCTCGGAAGGAGAAATGAATAAAACTGAAACTAAGCAATTTGAAAACGTAAAGTTTGAAAAATGAAAATGAAACATCCGAATTAATGTCATTTGATAAATTGCGTCTTTGGAAATGGAAGCTTTGCTGGCCTAATTTATAGGAGATGAAAAGTTAAGTTGCACAGAGTCAAAGCAAAGTATCGGAAGTTTGACGGTTTAAGGACGCAATCATAAATAAGCTGGTCTGTTTCAGACTGATGATAAACGACTGTAAATCATTGAACGGAAGAAAAAAAAACCAATAAAAATTTCAATCAGTGCAACTGACAAGGGACTCTCCTCATAGAGGAAGGATTCACACTACAGAATGTGGAATTATTGTCAGAAGAAGACATCCGAGAGTAGAAGGATTCTGGATTTAATCAGCCTTCCTATTACTTTAGTGTTCGCTACTTGGGTAAGAGAAAATGAGGAAGTCAGTTGATAAATAAATGCCTTAGCATTGAGAGTATATTTAAATGCAAATTAAGAAATCATTGCCTGAAAATTTTCCTTAACAATTGAATGTTGATTTAATTAAGGTCTCTAAATATGACCTGCTAGAAAGGATAATAATAAATTACTTCATGGAAATTGAACGTAAAGTGGGGCGGAATCCATTTCCATGAAATGATGAAAGAGGAATCAAGACGGAAATTAGAAAGAGTGCGACAGGATAGGCAGTTAGTCAGGAAAGGACTGGTAAAACGATCAGGCCGCCAAATGATGCATTCATACAATGAAACGTAATTCAATAAGCCTTGGAGTGCAAGTTATATATTTATATTGGGTTATACTGGTGCCATATTTTCAAAATTCTTTTAGAAATGCTGATGAAATGAAAAAGACATCACTCTTGAAGGAGCTGAAGCCTTAAGGCCTGTTAGTTTGCTGAATGGTGAAGTGGTGGCTAAAGTGAAACAAGAATTTCGCTCAAAAATAATTCTTAAGAGGGAAGATGGAGTAAATCAATTGCAAATAATTCACTAACAACTATTTTATTGCAAATTTTGCAGTTCCTATTTTTTCAATGATACACTTCCATCACAATGAATTATCATTAAATCGATCATTACTTCATGCGTATTTATAAATGCGGTGAAAGATGGTAATGGGAAGTCCCGAGAATTCTAGGTCTAAATGAGAAACCTCAATGCTACAAATGTTTCTGCTTAGCCATTTGATTATTGCAGTTATGCTAACAAATTTTAAAGCAGTGACACGGAAAGCTTTGGGGACCTTTTGTAGCTGCTCTGTTGGCATGCGCAAAAATTTTTCTTCAAGATTGACCGATAAGCGGGTCCCTGCTTAGGCATACAATATTAGGGTGTAGAGAGTTTTAAATCTCTGAAATTTAGCCACTGAAAGTTGATTGCAGTGATCACATGTTTCTCTCCACAAATTCGGGTCGGATTGATTTTTGGTTAAAAAGAAGACTTGGAAGTAACCGAAGAACAATTTTTTATTTTAATCTTCAAATTTTCGTCCTCAAATGGTTGGAAAACTGATTCACTTGTGACCCCGATGATCATCAGTAACAGTTTTCTCGCGCGACAAAATAAAAAGTCAAAGTCGTCAAACTGATTTGCAAGATCAGAAAAAGAGGATGGAAAGAAAGATCCAACCAAGGGAAATATGTCAGAGGTTGCAGAGGTTTGTAGCTGCTCGTTGTGCACCTTTCGCCGACAGATCGACCCTCTCCAGCTTGGTTAAGTCCATCCCATTTTTCGAAACAACTGTAGCTTGGAACATCATCACCAGGGTAGAGGGGAGTGGTCAGAGAGATTCGACCAAGAGAGGTGGTTTTTGACGGGGTCCACTCTTTCAGGTGCAACACCATTCTCAGCCACCTTATCTTGAAAATTCCAACAATTATCAACGAAAACCATCTCAAAACCAACTGTGAATCGCTTTCATTTGTTTCGCCCCAATTTAGCCGACCATTTCAAGTCATGAGCTTCGCAGGCAGGGAGAAATTCGTCCATTTCAATATGTTCTTTGACCTTTCCAAAAAGTTCTCATGGTAAGTGAGTGACCATCGTTTTACAAATCCACTTAATTTTCACACAAATTCCAAACGAGAACTTCTTATCTTCGATGCCGTTCCAACGAAAACTGAATTAGCCAGTGGTCACTTCCAGAAGTTAAAATGCTTTCCGATTCAATATGAGTCGACCTAATAGCTGTGTATTTTGATATTTCCCGAAAAATTTTCGAAATCTTGCCACGAATTAGATAATGTCTTCTTGATTGCAACATTGCTAGTTGAAAATGTCAACAATGATCATCAGAGTATGATTTGAAATGAGATTAAAAATTAATTGCAGTAAATTAACCAGGCAATGAATGGTAAAATGTCATTATGTTGATTGGGATTGAAAAGGAATGATGGCTTGTCATCGAATCCTCAAAGAGAAGGCGAAAGAGAGAGAGAGAGAGAGAGAGAGAGAAAGAGAGATATGCAGGGAGGTTTTCCATCGTTTAAACTCTGTTTGAATTTACGATTAAAGTAAAATTGAACGGTAGAGTATTTAAAAATTTATTCATGACGAGATATCTTGCACCAAGTTGTTGGTTGTCGTCGCTTCATGACGAATGACCTTTTTTCAGATGGTAAAGCTTAATTGGTAAGAATGCTGGACAGTTCTATTGACAAAAGAGCTATCAGGATAAAAGCACTGATAAGGGCTGATAACGACCGCCGGTTATTTTCTCAGAAAAAGACTTCAGAATTAATAAATGTTCTAATGTGAAAGTTTCTTAAAAATGAAAGAAGAAAACTGAAATTAGCAAAAACGATAAATAGTGCTGATAAGGATGACGGGAAAAACAAGAAACAATAAATGTATGCCTTCGTGTGACAATGTCCTTTGACACTTTCTGCCGAACCGACAGGTCATCCTCCAACTACTGAAACAAAGAAAACTTCAGTGACGCAACTTCCGTCTACCTCCCAGCCTTATGCTATCATTTCGCCTTTCTGGAAAAACATACACAAAGACTGCTTCACTATTTGATTGATCAAAAAAGCAGATCAAAGAAGTACCAACATTGTTTACACTGTTGAATGAGAAGTTTTAATCGGATTTTCTTACGAGAAGCCTTTCATGGGATCATCCGACAAGCATTCGTCTTGTCGCAAGAGAAAGGATTCAAATGCAGTGAACAGAAATGCTTTCCTCTTCGTTCCTACCACTCTTTTTTTTTGTTTTTCTTCAATCGGCAAAACAAAGATTTCAGGGGAGGCATTGGTGACGGGTAGGTGGTATTGGGCATCCCAACATAACGAATATTCATTCTCCTTCAGTTACAATGTTAATATTTCGCATTGTTCTTCTCTCTCTCTCTCTCTCTATCTCTCTCCCTCGCTCGGAATGTTTAATTCAACTATAATTTCATTTGTGAATTATCCGCCTGTCGTTACTTATTTCTTCCTAGTAAATTCTATCGCATATAAATATCGGTCCATTAGCCTTATCATTAAGCGATTTGTTCAAATGAGCTTTTCTCCTACAATAATCTATATCATTTAAAATGTTCAATTTTATTAGTAATTAGCTAATAACACTGAACTCAAGTTCTGCATAAGCTTAACAGCGTGAAGTGGAGGAATCTGTACTTCTATTCGTTGACTTAAATTCATAAATTGTGGTCAGAAACAGAATAAATCGAGACAAGCTTTCTCAAGCTGTGATGATTTTATAAAGCTGTCTAAAGTAAGAAGTAATTTGTCTAAAGTAAGAAGTAGAAACTTGCAGAGTACATTGTTTCAGTGAATTATGTGCAAGTTCAGCCTCAAAGAAAAGTAGGCATGCTTTCTGTAAAATGATGCATCATTTATTGTTATTAACACAAAAGACGCATTTCATTAAAAAACTTGTCAAGTTGGACATTGTCAGCCAAGGGATTGGGCTCCTGGGAATTGTAAGTAATACTTCAAGAGGCGTCTTCAGATGACATGTGGAAGGAAATTCATTTAAAAAAAAAACAAGCAGAAGAGGAATACAATTGATTTACATGTTGGACAAAATAATTTTCGGCGTATGGCCTGAAGAGACAAAATTCCGATGAGAGTGCAGTGGAACGAAGTAGGAAAAAATGTTATCCGAAAAGACAAATAGCGTAGTGCGGCCTTTGAAACTCTAATCACGCTCCGGATAATGGATGGAAAGACTTCGGCTAATGAAAGAAGGCCTAAGGAAAAACTATTCGTTAACCCGCGGCATCGTTTGAATCACTTCGATTTTAATGTGTCCAAAAGAAGAAATTTGTTGGGAGAGGCCAGGATCAGTTTTCTGGGCTTAAATATGGGGTAGAATTAAATAATGAACAAATATATGCTTGCAACCTAACGCAAGGGCATGCATATTGCACAGCGATCATTAAATGTAAACATCCCATGCTCCTTATTTCAGGCTCAAGTTGGCTAATAAAATTGTCCAGTTGATCAGGGAAAGGCCAGAAGAAGTGAAGATCGGATGCGTAATTAGTTGTAACTGAGAAGTGGTGATTTTATGCCAACCATATGGTCACTCATGGTGGACTATAATTGCGGTGACCGCTTCCTTCCCAGTTTACTGTAAATAACCATCAAATTAACCTTATCCATCCATCATTCACAGGAATATCAGATATTTATTTATTAATTTAAATAGCCACTTCACTGAAACAAAATTTTGACTGAAATTGAGGCATATTGCATCTGTCAACGTGCACTTAGTTAAATTTTGTAAAATTTTACAGTGGACAATCAGCAGAGAAGACAATATAAGGGTAGCTCCGATCACCGATAGCATTGATTAAATTAATTTGATCAAAAGAGTTACTTCAATTAAGCGAACAAATGGAAGAAGCAAAAAGTATGGTGAAATTTGATCGAAAAAAATCTTTGTGATCCTCTTTTACGGTAAGACATTAAATACTACTGATGATAAGTGCCTGATACTTATCATCGTCTTATCTTAGCGATAACAAAAGAGCAATGATCAAAGAAATGATGCCGCAGCAGACAATTCGAAATTTACCTTGTTGCCAGATGGTAATATCCGGTAGCATGGCTTTTATCCAGTTCATAAAACCAAGAAGAAAGGAGAAGAGGGAGAAAAATAACCTACCGTCTCTTACAGCGACCGGAACAATCATTTCACAAAAAAAAAAACTGGGAAGTTGAGAAAATGAAAGGAAATCAAATGGAAGCAAGAATGAAATCCGGAAATGCAGAATATCTCTCACTTCAACTGCATAGCTTTCATTTCTGTGCATTGAACAAAGAGCAGTAAATTTCCTATTGATTTGCATAAATTTTCTATTTTCCTTAATTTTTTGGTTTTATTATTTCAAACTTTTGTTTTTCAATTAGCTCTGGCTATTTATTTCACAGGACCATTTGCTATTTATAGAAAAGTGGACTTTTCATAAAATGAGATAATCCGATTGAACCACAAATCTATTCCTGATCCTGACCCTGACCCTGACCCTGAAAGGAAGCTCTGTACTGTCAGAGATCTCCTTTGGTAGGAAACTGTCATGAGATCTCCTTTGATAGGAAACCTTTGTTATGATAATTTGGCATTGTTATGTTCCGCTTTAATTTTCCCTTTGATTCCATTCTAATTGCTTTTTTTCTTTTTTGTTATTCTGGAAGAGTGAGAAGTATGATGATGGAAATGATATGATACGAAATTAGTGGTACAAATGATACCACTGATTACTTCTCTACTGAAGTCATTTGTGCGAGGATGAGAAGCTCACAGCACATATTCAACATTCATTTCACAGTAAACGTTATAAATCAAATTTGAGCATGAAATGCGACAAAAGTTGTTTGTCATAGTAAGCGGAAGTCGATTTTAAATTAGCACAAGGATGAGAATACGGATCAGTAATTGACTAATCTCGAGAAACTGAGCAATAGAGGCATGAATTCTTAGATGACAAAAGAGTTAAGGCATGTTTCCGCCCTTCCTAATTTGGTCCATGGCTGTGGCATGCAGCCGATAGTTACGAGATTAGCTCGAAATAATGAGCCTAAATCAAACATTCCTTTCTCTCAAGGCGTACTACCACTACTACTTCCATCATTATTCGCCTTAGAATGGTTCAGGCCAACTGAATCAGTCGTTTCACCTCAATCTAACCTACTGACCAGTAGTGTGTCCACTCACTTATGCAACTTTTTTATTAGGTAATATTTCCCACGCAGATCGGCGTTTTATTGCCCAGAAAAATGTAGATAGAACTGGTCGATATAATTATCATTTTAACTACAATCATTCCAATTAAATTTTCATTCTTGAGGATGAGAACATTAATTGTCATTTACTTTTACTTTCATCCAACATTTCCAGCAATAAAAGAGCCATAGAGCTCGGTAAGTCATGACCGTGAACTTTCACTCTTAATCTGATGGTTGCGACAGCTACTGCTAAAACATTGTTCAGCGTTCAACTTCAATTTTTTCTGCTCACTTCCAAGTTAATCGTCGTAATGTTTTCTTCGCTGCTAATCCTTGACAGTTTTGAGAAAAAAACATTTTAATAGCTTTTGGGGACAATAACATGTCATATGTAATTGTGTATTGGATAATTTATTTATTGCATATGGGCCCTACCATGTAATGATTCCCAAGAGACAGGGTAAACGATGTGGAAAAGGATCCTGAAGGTCACAGTATGCTAGAAGAGTTCCAGACATGGCGCCTATGAAGCCATTAGTGTACATCAAAGAGTCGTAGTGTGACAAACATAAGTGGAAGTTAAATGAAGCTAAGCAAACAAGTTAAATGAAATGATAACAGAGGACAGAGGCAGTGGTTGCTGCAACGACAATCTCACAACCACACATTGCCTGCAAATGTTTTTTCCCTCCTTCAGTTTTAAAGGAAATGTCTGGAAAAGAGTGAATAAGAATGGTAAAAGCTAACACATATTCATTAAACTATTCAAAAAAGTCGAATCAAAAATACAATAACTCTTTGTGTTCTGAAAGCGGAAGGAACGAATGTTTTTCTGTTATACAACAACAAATATGACTGACACACAGAACTAACGCCCTTACACTCTCCTTGTGGGGCATTCTTTTCGGACAGTTCAAAAGACTGAATCCTTTCGGTTATGGAAGTCGGACAAGATTCTCCACCTTCCTTCACTTAAATCAATCAGGAAAACTCGCACACTTTCAGTACCATCGAATGAATACCACGTTCAATTGTCATTTTGCGCTTCCATTGTGATACTCACGCCAAAAGAATTCTTTTCATCGACAGGGGAAAATATTCATAAATTTATGGATGGATGGATGGAGAGAATAAATGAATGCATGAGAGATTCAGTGGCGGAAAGAAGAAGTGAAGGAGTGAAGCGAGAAGGCTACCTGCCACCCACATTCTGCAACATCGAAATTATCGTCATCTCATTCAGGCTTGCCTTTCCTTTCATTCCTCTTCCCTTCGTTCCGACAAGTCCTTTTTAAATTTATGACCCGTTATGTTGATGACGGCTGGAGGGATACAAGAGACGGCGACCCCTCGGATTTCTCTACATTACCTCCCGTGATGTATTGCTTGTGACGACGGCATTACTGAAAAATGCATTCCATTGATAAACAATGATGGCCGATTACTGGGTGTTCCTCCGTTTGGCTACGATTATTTGGTCCTACTTGAAGGACTATCCGTTGAAAAAATGATTTATTGGGAAGGATGAACGGAGAAAAGAAGAGTTGAGTTGAACTTTTGTCGGTAAACATCTTAATACAGCTGATCTGATACACTGTCATATCTCTGTGATTCAGCTCCCTTACCATGCTGGGCACTAGAAACCACGAGTATTAACGCTCCCTTTTTTGAGAAATGTGAAAAAATAAGGCTAAAGGTCAGAGTTCAACAAGAAACAGTAGGACAATGGTAGATGATTCAGGATGAGCATTTGCAGGTGGAAGAGAGATGTCAAAGTAATTGTTGGGATGGCCTCATCACTCTAATAATGAGGGTCAGGTCATTCACTGCAAAAATGTGGAGCGATCGGTCGGTCTGTCTTAGATAAGATAATGATTTGCCAGGAATAGATCGATTAATCAACTCTTCATCCTTTATTCATTGATGTGTAAATATTGCATTATGCAATGTGCGCTAAGGGCCTTTAATGGCCTTTGCAAATCTTCTCTTGTTCTTGATCTCGACCCTACCAAATCTCTTGCTCTCAATCTCGACCCCTACCAAATTTTCTCTTGTTATCGATTTCGACCCTTACCAAATCTTCCCCTGCTCCCATCTCGACTTTTACGAAATCTTTTTCTGTTCCGGTCCATTCTCCATGATTTTGCATATCGAATACATTTTCATAATTAATTTTTCACCAGCTATCGCTCTTACAAATCTTCTCTTGTTCTTGATCTCGACCCTACCAAATCTCTTGCTCTCAATCTCGACCCCTACCAAATTTTCTCTCCTGAGAGTGTGCAAAAATAATTTGAACGAAGTAACTAAAGTGATGTCTTCAGATGAAGTGATGCCTTCAGATAATCAGTGATTCCTTTTTCCCCTGAACTGAAAATCAGAAAGTGAAAGGTATTATGAAATTCCTGAGTATAAAAATGTTACTACGAAATTTTTTAAAACATATAAGAATAAGTTAGCACCCAAGCTTAAAACTATTCCAGTTCGGCTGATTTAATCTATGCTAGTATTTTAATTTTAGCATAACGAAGTGAACTCTCCTCTCGTTTTGTCAAATGATTCCGTATTCCATCTCCTTGCCATTATAAGATATCAAGTTCTCTCCCATATACAATTCACATTTGGATACGTTTTAATGGCATCAGCCAAGCTGTTCCGCACCTGCCTACTTTCGGTAGCCATGATGTGACCACTGCAGATCTTGTAAATTATAACAAAAGCAAGATAAACCATGATATGGTTCATTATTTGGATCATTTTACAAGCACTAGACTCTTTTCTTTACCCTCGTCCCGCTCTCCCAAAGGCCTTTATCTCAGTCTTTACCCAATCCAGAATACTCTGCTCAAGAACTCACAAATCAATTTTTATGACCCTCATTTCGCATCATCAACGCATACCCAATTTTTAGTGTCTAAAAAGCGATTAACAAATCATACCAGTGATCTGTAGTCTTTAAGCGCAGACATCTGTTACATGTCCTCATCTGTTGGAAATTTAAACTACGCAAAAGGCAATTTGAAGTTATTACAAATGTTAAGATTTGTGCCAAAAATTGGCAATGATAATTTTTAACCTCTATTAAATCGAGTCCTCTTCCAGCCGTAGATAAGCAAACATGCAGCACATGATTCAGTAACACATAACATGACATCAAACTCCAAATGGAATTTAAAAAAATTAACGGATAAAATCAAATCCAACTCTCCCGCTTCTTTTAAATGAAACAGTGAGCCTCTAAATTCACACTTAATAACTTTACTTACGCAATTTGTTCCTAAAGCTCAACCTCCATGGATGCTACCAAGCAAATTCAAGTAAACCTCATCCTGAATACTCCACAATCCTTACACATATTGAATAATGTTATAACTTGCAGATTTTTTCGTACATCGTAAATTTTCACTGCATGAAAACTGCTTCGAATTGTTTGATTAGTCTGATAATTAGTTGACAAAATTTACTGTTATCAACATAGCCAAAATACACGAGAATAGCAAGTCAGCTTAAGGGATATTTTAAATCAACATAAGATAAAATGAAATTTGTGATACAAAAGTCAAGACTGTTAGAAAGTAGATAAGCACTGTTTGAATTATAATGTCCGGACAATCAAACAATGTTTATCTACTTTCTAACTTATGTTACGTTCCAATTTTCAAAAACTGAGGGAACTAAGCGGATAATGATGATGAGATAAATCCAAAAATTTTGGACAGAAATAGGGAGACAATACTTTAAATCTTCAGAATATAGCAAAATGTAACTCAATGAAGAAAGCAGAAGAGATTAAACTGTAATCATATGCACAGCTAAACAAAATTATAACAATATCAAGAAAAACGGATTATTTTATAAGCAAAAACTCCACATAAATCTAGTGTCACCATGATTATTTTGACATAATTCAGAAGAATTTCACATATTAACTGATTCGCAACACTTTCAAACATATCCGACAAAAACATTTTTTCTTTAAGTATAATTTCCATGAACGGTGACTAAACATGTCGAAAGTTTTCGTCCGCACTAAAGCCTATACTAAACCCCGCAAAACTCCCAACTTTTTGGATTGCTCACTCACAATGAAACAGTAAAGTGAACTCAAAAAGGACAAAATCTACCCACACATTCTAAAATAAAGATGGGCGAAGCAGAAAATATATGATGAATTCCACCTTAACCATCCAGCCCACTCATAATGGTAAAACAGAAAATTACATAAGACTTGAAAAAAATGACAAAGTAAATAAAATTAAAAAAATCATAGCTGCTTCAGTTTAACCATTTAAATTTGATACTGGTTAGTACAAACGAGCTGGTTGAGAAAGAGGCTGTACGATTGGATATGCTGCTCCTGTAGTACTGGTATTCACTGCATTAGCATAAAAATGTGATGCTCCCGTTGTCGAAGGATAAGTCGCTATCGTTGAAGTTGATCCTACAGATGAATTCCTGAAATTTTGAAAAAGAAATGAGACTTATTACGAATCAATATGAAAATCTAATGGCGCCGATACAAGTACGAAAAATCGTCTGCAAACGTTTAAGCGTAACGCCAAATAATGTTTTTGGAATGAATGACTACATCACAGACTGCGACCACGATGAATAAGTCAATTTCTATGAATGGTGCTAGGATAACTTTAAACTAACAACAAAACTCTTCTATGTGAATTATGAAATTTCAGTAAATTGGACTAAGTCAACAGTGATCAGAAAATTCTCCATGAATATTTTTAACTTTTATCCGTAGTATTACACTTCCTGTAACGGAGAAAAATCTAATGTTTTCACATGAAGAATCATAACTGGTAATCTATTCCCCGAAATTCCATTTTTACCAGCATTTTAAAAAATACAAGCACCCTCATGAGACGTACTTCTTCGAATGGTTCTTGCTGACTGTTTGAAGCAAAAAGAGCAGATTACTGCAAACTAACAAAGAAACCTATATCATGCAACCTAGTTGATGAACTGAATAAATTTTCGGGGCAATGATAATAAAAGCCATCTGATATGAACGTAGAATGAATGAGAAAAACGCTGAAAGCTGAATCTCGAAGTACCTAGCAAGTTAATGGAACCTAACGTTTAACTTATTTATAAGCATATAAAATCTTTCAAAATTTGCAAGCTTAAATATTTCACTGCATTTCATAATCACCACTCAGCTTATAAAAAACACGAGAATGAACAGTCTCACGACCAGAGGTAAACTTTAAAAGCTAATTTCTCAGAATCAGAAATAACTGTCCAGACCACCCATGTTCCGCTAACGAAACCTTACTGCTTTCATATATTTCTACATAAACTATCAACTATATCTAGAAACTTGCATAAAATCTAACGCCATATTACTATACTGTAGTTCAGTTGAAATATAAACGTATTTACCTGTACGTCTGCCAACGTTGCTACTGCACTTAACGAACATGAAACGTTACCTAAATCTTATTCTGTTCCAAAATAACTATAAAATTTTTTGAAATGTGAAAAATTTGGACAGAACTGTTGCACGGTATACTGTAGAGCAGCTGGCGGGGGAGCGCTGTAAACGTTGCTGGTGGCATATGGAGCCTGGAGCGGAGCAACTGATATTGATGGCAATGCATGAGCTCGTGCTTTTACTTCCTTCGTTAATCGATCCCGAAAATAAAAATATTTTGTTCGTGACTCGATATACTGTTCGTATAACGGAAATAGATCACTGAAAGACGTTATTATTAAACGAATGAAAACTAACTGAAATTAAGAAATTTTAACTTTAAAATTAAAAGTGATGAAAAACATAGACGATCAAACCGATGGATATTAAACCCAAAAGAATCAACTGCATCAATGAATAAGGAAGACGTCCTGATTTCAACAGGAAGAATGAGAACAATGTAAGATAGTTAAGAACATCAAGATGAAATATGAATAAGAATCGTAAGTAGTGAATCACTAACTGAGATAAGTTTCAGTTCTTGAACTCAGTCTACAGTGAAAAGACGTGTTCTTTTTAGAACAAGATAAAAAAATTTTACCTATCCAAAGGTCGCGGTAATTCAGGGTCCGGATCAATCCTAGCTCCAGGAGCACCCGAACCTGCGGCATATGCAAATGCACCAGGTGTACTAGCTTCGAGACCTGGTGCATAGGATGAAGATTCGCCGGTAACGCTGTAAAAATTTTTGCTTTCCTCAATTTTAACCCAATTTTTCGCATGAATTTAAAGCAATATTTTTACAGAGCTATAAAAATAGTCCAAGAATGGCTGAAATATGCCAGTAGTTAGCTACCACAAAACCCCTTTGAAATTCTGAACAGTCTAAATACACCAAAGATGTCCAGGAAAACGTACACCCCATCTCCAACAAAACGTTTTTGTTCTGGACCACCTAAACAGCTTGCATTAGCTGCACGTTTCAAATTAGCATTTGCAGGATCACTTGGGCACTGTGGAGTTTTGTGATCAACTGCTCCACATCGATAACAACGTTTATCCATGCCCGGCTCTTTCCGCAACTTCGACGTTGACCTATAAGAATTATTCTGAAGAAATAATTTCTTCGTCAAGACTACTTCTGTACAAAAATTTGATCCCTGCATTTTTATATTCGACCTTCCACTTCTTGAATGTGTTGGCCAAACACTGATTCAAATGAACAAAAGCATTAAAAATTGTCCAAATTAGATTAAACGATTTTACAGTTTGCACTGCAAAAAGCTGCTCTGAAAATCCACACAAAGTCGTTAAGAACTTTCAGCAACTACTTCAGTAAATGAATAGTCCTAATGATATTTCGAAAAAGAAACAAAATGACCTCCGTATATTAATTGCTTTTCCTTCGAGGATGTAACCATCTAATTTTTCAATAGCTGTTCGAGCATCGGATTCTTCCGGTACATGCTAGAAATGACAGCATATCAAAGATACACCTGCATACGAAAAACTTTGAACCAAAACTTCTTATATCCCAGTCTGCTGTTTTCCATACAATACTTGCAACAGATTGCACTTCTTACACTAAATTTCTCTTATTCATAACAGGTTGAATTTTCTAAACAACGAACAACAAAAGCGTAATCCTTGATCACATCACATTCGTTAACTACAACAAACTGAGAAAAAAGTTGACGAAGTCGCATTGAATCAACACCATCTGGCAAACCACCCACGAACAACTTCACCATGACTGCAATCCTGAAATTGCAAATATCCACATTGAAGTCGATATGAATAAATCAACTCCTCATCTCTAACACTGATACCGAAAGCTAGTTAAAACGTTAAAATCCCTCCCACAATAACCTACGCATGCAAATCTTGTAGATTCAAAGTCTGCCAAAATTTTTGAAAAAACACCTCCCTATCGTCAGAACTAATTTACTTGCATATTCCGGTATCAGGAAGTATATTCCCTCAACTTGTGGTCCGGAATTCGGATTAACCGAATAAATTAAAGTACCTTCCAATGACAAAAACATATATAGAAAACCGTATAAAGGACTTCGTAATAAATCGATTTAACCAAAATCTTGATTTTTCGCAAACATGTGAAAACAGCGATGAAAATACAGCACAGCATATCGTAAAAAAAAACGAATGTAATGGTAAAGATCAATGCATCCACTCACGAAAAATACGGATCATAACCATACAAAAGAATTTCCACAAAAATGGAGATATCTAAAAATTATCCTCCAAAACTTCCTCCGCACTTTATAAAATTTTAATCCTACGAAGCAAGTGGTTTGCCGGAAGACGAATTTAAAAATCGATGAAAATAATAAACGAAACGATTCCTTTCAACAGTGTCACATTCAATAAATTTTCGAATATTTTCATGGAATTAATGAATGGATTCATTTTGTTGTTGCGGCTGCTGGCTGAATGATGTAGAAAAACGATCTTTCTCTTTCAACAAATAGTTAGCCAAATACTCAATCGGATTCGGTGGACGCTCTTTAGCCAATGCACCCAGGGCTTGCAATAAAATTGGAACAACAGTCTGATCCAGATATTGGCGTGTGGGAATGGTAGTGCTTGCCGTAGTCAAAGTATCACCACTACCACTCTCTCCGCCAGCCTAAAAAAATTATCAAGATTCCACGTGATGTAAGTTCGAGAATTTTCAATTCCAATCAAAAAAAGTGCATTTTTCGAGTCCAAATAAATATAAAAGAGTGTTTGCATCGTTTTTGGACAACTTAAGCTTATTTTTAAAAATCTGCTGAAATATTTCTACTAATAAGGGAATGAACTAATGTTAATCACTTTCTTGAACAGCTTCCGAACAGTAAGAAAAGATGATAAGGTAAAAAATAAGAATTTCATGTGTCAGGAAAAAATTAAATGAAAAACAATAAAGATTCATACCTGAGGCGTATCCTTCTTTTCCGATTCCGCTCTTGATCCAGTGTTTTCTGAAGTAGCTAAGGGATGAGACACTGCACTGTCAACCCCTTTTGTTACCTCCTCCTGAGCTGGTGTATCTTCCTATATAAGAACAAGACAAAATTAAACTAAAATATGACGATATTCAAAGCATGGTGTCATAAAATGCTTCTCCAATGATCAAAGGTTACCAAATCAAAATGTTAACAAAGAAAAACACAACAATTTGAATGGTAAGTGGAAGATTGCTACACTGCATGTAGAAACTGAGATTAGGGTTGTATTATTCAACCACCCCATTTTTTTGAGTTACCACAACATCAAATAGCTAACGCCACCAGCAAGTCATACATGCTTCCTGAAGTCTAGATTTAAATACAACACCTTTTTCGCTTCATCAAGTTTTTGCTGCTGCATTTCCTCGACTTGCTCTTTCATTTGCTCTGATTCAGCAGTAGATGTTTCCGTTACTTCCATCGCAGACATTGTGAGTCGACGAACGGCTGAAACAGATAATCGATGGATAAGAAAACAGCTAATACTGTTGCTTTCCTAGCAGCAGATACATACACATAAATGTAACCAGGAGATGAGATCTACCCCAACACGAGAATAACTACCAACCACAAGTACGACAGCTAAACCAGCTAAAAACCTACTCTGATGCCCACCTCACAAATTGGCCGATTTGAAAATAACAAAGGGCGTTATGAAAATATCTTCGTCTCACGCCACTTCACTCTGGCTGCTTTATTAGTAGAAAGCCTTTGAATGGCGTTCTCTATATTCGTATACTTATGCAGTGATGTCGGCCTCATTTACAAAACTCGCATTCTACTTCCTCTGATATGCTCCGAATCTCCTTGATACTGATTTGACTGTTATGTTAGTCCTGATGATTTTTGATTTGGCGCACCGATGATGCATGAATCACATTTCGACCCTAACTTTTTTCTGCACTAATTACTAAAGGGTTTCTTCACTGTCACAGATATAAATGACGAAATTTAAATGCAATTCAATCCGCTTAATTGAAATTTTCTACCGCATTTTTTTTTGCCTTAATCAAGCTTTTAGTGAAGAAACTGTAAGCTTGTGGAAACTATTTGCTAACCCTACCGTTGCAAAAAATCCAACCACTGATCATTGCACTGATTTCCAATAAATATAAATAATAAATAAATAATAAATCATAAATAGTTTTATAATCCCAACTTTTTAGAAACTGAAATATTTATTCAAATTTAATTCTTAAAGGACAATCAGAACCGTGGCATTTTTTGCATGTGTGAAAGCTGGCGTTTTGGGTATAAATAAATAATGCTGTCTAATGAGGGTCAGCAATATGGAATGGAGCAGGAAAAACTCTAGACTTATTCACTGTGAATTAGCATTATGTGACTTCAAAACGGATATGGGGACTGTTAGCTTCAGAAATGTGATTAATCGGTAATGCGTGAAAATATCTCGTTAATAGATGAAGGCGTGCGTTACTCTGTAACATACGTGGAATAGTTAGCAGTAGCGCTTTTCAAGGAAGCAGTGGAAAGTTTGAAGGAAGAATCTGAGCACTGAATAGTGTTAATGAATTTTCAAAATCAACGGATGAAGTAGTACACTGTTTGTGCAATTAGCAAAGTCTGAACCTTCGGTACGGATATGGAGTTTTGATACTTGACAGTTCTAACTCGCGGATCATCTCGCTGCTCAATAAATCGTGAAACCTAAAAAAAGTCCACTCCTGCTATTCTTATTGTTTGAAGATTTTTCCAATCTGGAAAATTGCTTTCCAGTTTCAGAAATGGATTCAGAATCAATATTGTAGTGGATATCACTGGCTCCGTAGTAGCAGACAGATATGGCGTTTCCATACATTTCATTCTTACTGATACTTTTCATGTTGCTTATGTGGAGGTTTGTTTGCTTCTTTCTAAGGTTTTTAAACTAAGGGTAGTGTAATAGTGCAGCAGATTTCGAATGTTGCTACTCGCACTGTCGAATGTGACAGTTTTCTTGAACCTACCGATCGTGTTAACCATTTTTGCATCAGAAAGAATATTGTTTCATGGAATATTAGGTGTAGAAGGAATGTGAATTCGGAATAGTGAATATCCACCTCTGGTTAGCAGTTTTTATATAATTAAAAGATGAAGGGATCATGAATTTATTGCAAAAACTGTGCAGAACTCATTGATTTACTATTACCTTTGATTTTTGAAATTTAGATACCGAGGATGGTTGTTGTCGTTGACAATAGCAAAATTTTACCGTTGTCATTCGGTGCGTTTAGGCAGATGCGGTCTGTTTTATTTGGAACACATTAAACTTTGTTTAGTTGGCGGTATTACAATTGAAATTGACGACTTTCGCTTAACAATCGGTTTTTTCAATACGCATTATACGTGAGTTTCAGTTTTGCAGTTAAAAATTACGATTGTTTATTTGCAATATTATCAAAAATGTGATGATGGACACATAGTTCGATATTTTCACATTTATTATATCCTTATGTTCGTCGTTGCATAGCAGTTTGTTAGAGTCGTCCAAATAAAGCACGCATAAAACTGTTTGAAATCAAGCAGGCATTGTTGTCAGGAATTCTCATATCTAACTTTTATTTGAATCAACAATTTTAGGAAGCCATTCATTATCACGATTAGCGATATTCGTATTGAAGGTGATTGTAATGAAGATTTGTATTTGACACCGACCTACAAGAAACGATATAGTCATGAGAATTTCAAAAGATATCTTCATTGGTTACAGGTATGTTTCCGTGTATTATTTTACTACCTCTGCTTTCTAAGCTGTGTATCAATTCTTAAACCAGGTTGTCATACATCCGCACTCAGCGTTGTTGCTTTTTTCTACTTACTGCTATTATTCAGACTCCTGTCTAATATAATACAGTATCTATTTTTGTAAAATGTCAATTTTGAGCAGTTTTCAAAGATTTCTATATTTTTGTTTCAAGGTGCTTTTTTTTAGTATACAAGTGCAGTAATTCGTACTGCGAGGGTTGTATTTCGTGGTGTGGCTTCAGGATCTTTGTTGCATTCAACCTTTCAGCAGTTACAGCTTGATGGATATCGTGATCGCGAAGGGTTAATTTTCATAATAATTTGGAAGCATTGATGAAATATTGCGTAATTTCAGGTTGAAAGAATATTTTTCCTGCATTTCAGGATGCAGATTGAACTCTCTTGTAAACTTCTGCAAGCAAAGTTGTTCTATCGTGGAACTGCTCAAAATACTGCCCCTCTACTCGTACTCTCATTGGGGTTATCAGGTTGCTGCAGCGTACCTTTAAGTGTTTTAAGGATGAAGAGACTTGCAGTCCGCGTTACTGATCCTCAGCTTGTTCTTTCGGATGGTTAGTTGTGCCGTAATTGCGAATTCAGTTTTGTTCATTAATTTAATATATTTTCTTCTTAAAATATGGCAACCTGAAAACTTTTGAAGAAATTTACATTTTGTCGAAAAATTTGAGACGTTGTCATGCACTAAAGTCGACTTAGCCTATCCGAATATCTGGAAAAGAAAAAAAAAGCATGCAGTGTATCTGATGAAATATCTGAAATGACAATACGTCAAATCGTTTGATAATATGTCTAATTAGAGTTGCTAAACGTATGTATCATTATACCTTAGTTTTAAGACTACTTAATTTTAATTTCAATCGAGAAACATGAGTGGAAGTTCGAGATTAGTTGTATTGAAAATATTTCAGGTCTTTTGGAATACTTTCATGACCGTCCAATACGTCAGAAGACAAGGAATTCATCCGATTATTTTTTGACTTTCTTTAATATTGAAACTCTTCTTGACACAAATTTGAAACTGGACGTCGAAAATCTAGTATTAAGATACACTGCTAACCTGAATGGTTCAGAAATGTAAATTTTTTCATTTCAATTCATTGGAACTGAAAGACGAATTGTAATTATTTTGTTTTACCCTGAGAAGTTTTGAACGTGCTTGTTATTTTCCACAATTTTTTTTTTTTTGATTAGTGCAGCTGTTAAAAATTATAGTATTTGCAGTAATACCTGTAGGAAAGCAGTGGGACTCTTTATTAAATTATACATATAAAGAAGCTAACCCGGTACAGTGAAGTAAACGATTTACAATTGGTTGTTTCAGGTATACCGTTGCTGCAAGGTTAAATGTTGTATTAGTATCAACAGAAGGTAGCCAACAGTTTGCCGTTATCTTAAGTGGGATCAATGTTGATGATCAGTCGCACGAAACATTATTCACGTGCAGTAAATTTGATACTAAACTTAATGTTTGTTTATTTCTCTCTCAAAATGCTAATTCTTGATTTTGAAGCTATTTCAGGTTCTATGTGTGCTTTCTTTAGGAGATTATAAGACTATAATTCTTGTTTGACTTCGTGATTAACCAATTTTTTTATTACAGCGAGCTTTGGGCTGTTCAGGAAGACTCTTTATTGGTATGGAAATATTCAATTCGCATTTTGTTACAAATCAGAAGGCTGTAGTTGAGTGGACTGAGTATTACCATTATATTAAACAACGAATTTCGATCTTGACTGAGGGTCATTTCGATGATGATTTTTCAGCAGCATGTATAGGTAAGCATACACTGTTTTTAAAACCTGAAATAATATTATTCAGTTGACAATAAAAAGAAATTTGAAGTTTTTAGTAATTCACTTTTAAATTGGTAATTCAAACCTTTTAGATTTAAAAGCATTTCCCGTAGAAGTGAAACGATTCCGTTGGGAGTCTTTATCAGTTGAAGTAAATTCATTTCACTATCGTTTAATGCTGTCCAATGGACAAGCAATCAATGCGGGTCTCGAATTTGGAACATTTTGCGTCAGCAGTGTAAGTCTGCATCCAGCAATTTATTCATTCATCCCATCTTCATTGTTGTTTACGAGGAGTTAGGAGATGGTTTAATTTAATTGCATAATTAGGTATAGGCACAAGATAGAAGAATCAGTTTTAAATAGGAGAGGAAAATGAAATTTTGGTGACATTCCGAACAGGTCATTATAAAAAGTCGACATACTTTTTAATGAAAAAGTGGTTTTGGATTTTTGAATTAATGTCAGGTAAGTGAGGTCTTTCAGTGCAAATTCTCTGGGACTATTATTTTTTAGTGCTCAAGTATTCTTTTTCAGAATTTTGCATCTGTTGAATTTGGTTTAGAGTCGTTGTGGATTCGGCATGGAAATGCTTCCATCGACCATTTTGATTCTCGCTTTTCTCATGCGTGGGGATCTGTGTTAGTAGTGGGAGCCTTATTAACTCAGGTATTTTGTTTCATTTTCTAACACTGATATGTTGACAGATGCTTCGCTTAAGTAGGCTTCGAAAACCTTAACTGCATGGTTGCTGAAAAAGTTTGAAAGTATTCAATTGAATACTTCGGTAGTTAGCATATAAATTACCCAAGCAAAAATTTAAAGTATAGTGAATGGTCATCGAACTCAATTCGGGTTGAATATCATGAACCAATGCATGTAAGTATACCTTTCATCGTATTCCATTGTAGTATTCTCAAAGTAATGAAGCAAGGAGGGTGTTGATCAAGTTGGTTGACTGTCAAATAGAGTATGAAGAAGAACTCATCCGGCAGGTACTTTTAAGAATTGCTGTAGGTGTATGAAATAAATATGGTATAGAAAGACTTTCCATACTTCTATGATTAGAAAAAAGTTAGTGATTGAAAGAACTGAATCTTTTGCATTTTAATGAGTGTTGTACTTGAAATTGAATCTTTTTTGTTGTAAGCTTAGCATCAGAAATTTTGATCTTCTATGAAGAATTGTTTTTTTGGTGTTTATAAATTTAGCAAATATTTCGAATTATTAGTATGATCGTTAATTTAGTAAATTTTATAGATCGCTTCATTCTTATCGTCTCTTCTGTGCAGCGGTATGCCATCAACAGCATGCAGCATATCGCCTGCATTTCAACCCAACCCGCCCACTCAAATGGTTTTTGCAGTACAAATATCTGTGGAGAAGTATGCTTTTTCCATTTCCTTTACCGTAATCATTATCTGCATTAGAATTATGTGAGAAACAGCAGTTTTCTATTTTTTTTATATTAACTTTTCTTTCAGTTTATAAAAAATTTTCTCTTCAGTATCACCCTCTTCATTTTGGCTCGACATTCATTATATCTAATTCTGTCTATCGAGCAGCTTCGTTTGGATGCCTTGCCTTCTTCAGCAACATTTTCAATGCTTGCGCTGAATTTCAAGATACTGCAGGGAGTCGTGACAAATGATGAATTTGTTTCTTGGGATGACTCCACGCCAAGAGAATGGAAACATATTGTGGTATTTGATTTCCCTGTTTTTAGCTCTGTTAATTTCATTACTTTGATTTTTATTTGAGTGTGGAAGTAGTGATCAGTTGATGATGCGACTTTCTCGGTTGCCATCGTCTTGGGAATGGGTTTTGCTGGCTGAATCGGCAGTGAGTTTGGTTTGGAGTACTGACGTACACATCATTTTTCTGGAAACATTCAGGTAAAGTCTCATTTCAGATTTTTGTGGTCTTTCCATGCGACCAAATAATTTTATTATTCTTGCTATAATATGAATTGTTGTTGAGATAATATATCACGAAACAAACGACTTTGGTCCCCATTTAAAATTTTATCGTGCAGTTTTGGTCTTTCTTGAATTCTATTTTTTCAGAAATTTGAAACAAATTTTTTCGGTTCTTTTCGGACAAAGAACATCTTCCGAAACATTTCAGCAGTTCCATTTCATCATTGAAACATCTAATCCTGTAATAATTGAATTTCATCTACCTCGATATCACATGTATGTTTTAGGATTGTATCATTTTTTAATCTTCTGGAGAAAAGAGCTAATTTTTCTCGGTGCTATGAAATTTTAATTTGTAAAGGATGTGCTGGCAATCGCATTCGTTACATATACGCTATATGGACCACTTAATATTGGAAACGCCGCAGTTCACTGCTTCCTTAGATTGTCGTCCTATCCTTTCTATTGAAGTAACAATCTTTGAAACGCTGCTCAAATTTCCTTTATTAAAATGAATTTCGTTATTTTTGTTTTGGTTTTTTTTTCATGAATTTCTAGTACAGAATGCATACAGCCTCACCAAAAATTGAAAAGAACAGAAATATGTTGGTAAACCTTCTAGTACTTGAATTCATTTCTCTTTAGGCATTACTGACAGCTCTATTGCAGAAGCTTTGTATCGAGAAGCGACCATTCGACGCAGGAATGGATTTAGGTAGGAATGAATTCAAGAATCTGAAAAACCGAACAAATAAACTTTGGGTATGGTCTGCTAATGTGGTGGCATTCGTATTCCCATACGATTATAATTTTGCGGCAGGTTATGATGAGGTTTGCTTATCAAAGCCTTTCACTGATCTTTGTCTTTTGCATGTTATAGAATTTCCTAATAATTGCATGAAAATCATATTATAATGGAATTACTCATCGTCGGAGATAAGTGCTCAAAATGGTGAATATTTCTGTTGTTATTAAACTTTTTTTTTTAAAAAAAAAAAATTAAACTAATAATAACTGGTATTTCTTGTCATTCTATATGTCAAATGTGTTGGAATTATGAATGATTTTTAGATAATTAATGCGTGGAAGTGGATGAAATTAGTACATGAATGGAAGAAAAAACCATATACAGTTCAATCTCCACTTTCATCGGATTTGCGGTTCTCAATTAAAGTTAGCCAGTGTTGTGAAGCACTTTGGAAAAAAATTTACATAGTTTAGATTAGACTCTAAAACAGAATTGTGCTTTCAAATAAATATACTTTAGTATTTAGTAACGTATAACTGAAGGAAAATGAGGAAGGTTGGTATATAATTAAAAATCGATGCAAATTTTTGATGGCTTTTTGTTTCATTGATCTTTCTTATCTTACCTTTTAAGCTTGTATTATTCTGCACAATTGCAGAATGTTTCACTACAAATCAACGATGACCCATTCGAAGTGCAACTTCAAAATAATTACGAACTGATGGTTGATGAAGCATACGAATGCGAACGCAGGCGTCAAATGCTAGACCAAAAATTAGAACATCTTCAAAAAACACGACCTTTTCTGTCACGTTAGCAAACTTTCCCTTCAACGATGTCAATTAATTTTAAATTAAAATTGAATTTTGATGAGGTAGTTTTTATGTTCATGTTTTCATTGCTATGTTGCAGAATCAAAGGCGGATGATTTACATCGATCTCTAATTCAGAAAAATGCGGAAATTTATATTGAAAGATCGAAAAAGTTACCGAGTTCCAGGAAGCATCTTTATTTGTGGTCAGTTACGAATCTTGAGGTGAGGCTATTTTAATCGATTTTTTGAAAAGTTTTTAGCCAGGAATGATATAAATTTGAAAATTTGTCAGAATAGTGAGTTCGTTACCAGATATTTGATTTCGATATTTTAGACGTCAGAAATTTAATTTTGGGTTGTAACTCTATAATACCATATAGACATTTAGATTCGCGCATATGCGGATATAATTTTGCATGGAAAAGAAAATATACTCAGACATTTGAAAAATTTCAATTCAGAATCGTAAGTTTTGTATTTCGTATGGAAAATCGATGATATAAATTTTTCATAAAACATTCAAAACAATTGTTTGTTTTTTTACAGTCTCGAAATGTTAATTTCCCAGGTGATGTTAGTTAATTACTTTCTCTTTTAATACTTTTCAATATCCGCAGTTTGGAAAATTTCAGGCCATTTCCAGCAGAAGGAATGGAATTCAGTACACTTTGGGCACGTGCTGTTGAAATGGACTGTGACGATTGGGTAATGCAGTTTCGGGATTATCCGTTACCGTATATCCTCATGAAAGATGCACATTTTTGGGGATATTTAGTAGGAAGTGAACAACTCGCGGGTAAATTTTGCAAGGACTGTTTGATGTTTCTGATGGGCTTATGATTAAATAACTCAAACTAACTGTTAAGCTGTTTGCCCCGCCGTTTCTTCATTTGTGATTAATATGTTGCGAAAATGCTTTCATTTTGCCGAATTTGATTTTAAAATAGCGTTACGCTGGGTAGTCAGTAGAAATGCTTGTTTATGTTCTCATTGTGACGAAAAATATTTATTTCTTTCAGGACCGCGTTCAATACGAACAAGTACAGTAACATTACCACAACCTTGGGGGGAATATACCATTGAGCGAAATATGTGTCCAATGAAATATTATTATGATCTCTCATGCGGTTTGTCTCTCTTATGATAGCTGTTTATCGAAATATGACAAGTTATTAATGGAGTAGTTAACTTAACAAGTGATCGACTATTGCGGTTTACCAATCTTTATAAATGCTAGTATGAAATAATATTTTTCACTACTCCAACTCTCTCATTTTAATTGGTGTTAGGAATGATTCTGAACGCATTGTTTTCAAAGTGACATCAGTTTACCTATAAAAAAATTATTTGTTTACAGAAATTCGAGAACTGAATTGCACTTATGGGCCTTGCTGGGAGCCGTGTTTATCAATGATCAGCCTTTGCTGGAATAATGTCAATTTGCCGTCCAGGTATTTCAATTTCTGTTTCATATTTGCTGCCTTAAAGCGAAAATCCATCTGTACATTGAATTTCGTTTTGGATCATTCTGTTTTGCCATTGATTAACGTAAGTCTCCAAGGGAATATAAGAATAGTTTGCTATATTAGCAAGGGTGAGACTATGCTGTATCGTTCCGGGAAATTTATAATATGCTTTAAGCACGATCTATGCAACTCTTTTGGTCGTAAGATTAAAAAATCATATTCCTTAGTGTCTTCTTTCAGGGATCCAAGTCCACCACTGCCTTTTTGGGACAAAACTCGGTTACTTTTACATGGTCGTTTTTCTATGCTTTGTCGAAATTTTGTCACTTCGCTGCTTGCATCCACCGATCCATACAATTCTACTGAATTGGTTGAGATATGCTGGACGGAATTTGGTTTTGACTGGATTACAGGTACGAAAAATGTAAATTTTTATGTCAAGTTTCTTTCTTTTATGTCATATTTTTCATTTATTGCACTATATGAACGTTATGGTTTAAATAAAATATGAGTGGAAGATACTCTTTTTTTTTTGCGCATAGTTTGCATTTTCTTCAAAAACACGGTGAAATAATACACACTTTGTGTAATGGTGTCCATGGATTGATTTTGTAGTTCCCTTTTATTGAAACCGTGAAATATCCTATAACTGTGTAAATTTAAAGTGATAACTTATATTCTGGAATTCAGATCAGTTTTGTGTACAAACGGATATGGATGCATTTGTACGTACCGCATCAAAATATGATGAAAGTCGTGTCTTGCATTTACCAGGATTTAAATTCAGCATTAAGATGGACTGGGCGTGTATTGGTGATCCACATGATCACCACAGTGCTCTACCATACGCTCCTGATAAGCTCCCTGAATACTCGTCTACTAATTTAGTAACTTTTCAGTGTTATAATTTACTTATTTAGCCACTGCAATTTTTGTTTCTAGCGAATTATACATGGTTTTTTATTTATCTGAATTTTTGTGTGATCAGCCGTAAGATTTTATTGACCGTTGTAAGGAGTCACTTAGTTCAGCATGATATATTCTTATTTTCATGGCGATTTTAGTTCAGGATAGATCTATTGTAGGAACATGATTCTTATCGCGCGTTTCGTTCAACGCACCTCGATTTATTCTTCACTTTAGAGATGAAACAGCCGGATAGTGCAGTCACTAGCAGTCAGTGTCCGCAGATTTTGCTTTATGCTAATATTTTTCGATGGATGGAATTTCTCAAAGTAGTTTCTTTGATTTCTCATTTGTACAATCTATTTATTTAGATCTATTTTTGACTTGCGCTGCAAAACGATCGGTTTATGCTTGTTCTTTTTTGCGACTTGCCCAACATCATTCGATTATGAAAGTCTATTAAAATATGTGTTTTAAGCAGCTTTTGAAATTTCAATCGTAATAAAATTTGTTATGAAGCTGTAGTTTTCACAGTTTAGAATACGATGACAACAGTTAATAGACCGGTAAAGCGTGGTCGATTATTCGGTGGTGACAAGATCAAGAAATGTCAACTAAGTCGACACTTGAAGTTGTCATTTATAAATTTCATAAAAATTTGCTTTCTATTTTTCATACTTATTAGGGATTTAAATATTTTAAATTTGACTCGATGTTTTAGGCATATTCAGCTAAATGTTACACTTCCACGTTTTTTGATCACTTACTGGATGTCATACTCTTCATCGCATGGTCTGCGGTTGATTAGTGAAAGCTTACATTTAACCTCATCATTGGAACTTCATATTTTGCAAAATGGTGAGCAAAAGGTGAGCTTTAAAAAATCTCGCATCTCAAAGTTTCTTCTATGATATTTGTGGTGAAACGATATAAATCGATCCTAAGCGGTCGGTTTCCGACGGCAGACCTTAGCGACGGGTCGGTCGGGCAAATCTAATCGCAGTCGCGTGAAGCTAGGGTGTACTCCAACGATGAAGCGCATGGACAATACCTGGTATATGTGAGTCATAAGCAAGGTTTTTTGGCTTATGGACGAAGCACAGAACTGTAACGTGGAGACGACGCTCTACAATAGCGTACCCTACAACTGCGTGGAACAAACGCTAAGAAGAAAGATTTGTGGTGAAACGATTACAGTTACTGCTGTTGCATAATTAAATAGTTTTTTATTTGTGCATCGTACAAAATGTTATATGCTTGCTCAACAATAATTCTAAATTACATTTAGTTTTAGGATAGAATCAACAGAAGACGAATTGCCAAATGGTCAGTTTTATACGTTTCAGCGCAGCTGTTAAATGCACAAATTCATCTTTTTGGGGCCAATTCACAGAACTTTGTTACTCCGATAGACGATAATTCGTTTTTCATTGGATTGGATCGATTATCATACACTCGAGAGGCACGATCTAAGGTTTTATTCATAACTCACCATTTTAGAACATTCTAAAAATATTGTGCTTTGATTGTTATGAATTGGTATTGGTTCAGCTATACTTGTTATTCTCGAGGAAATGACATATGTGGTACCATACATATTTGCGTACTGATTTTAGCTCTGAATATTTTAACATAAATTACTGTGTCCACCGCGTTTCAGCTTTCTTTTTTTATTTTTATTTTTTGAAAAATCAATTTTAAATGGTTTTTTTTATGATGTCTTTTTAAATGTCTTTGTAAAAATCATTGTTTTATTGTAAAATTTTGCAGTTCGGATATTCATGAGTTTTCTTCGGTTTCAGAATGCTATCAATTCTTCAAGTAACATGAAAAAAAAATTCTCTGAAAGCGATAAAGCAGTACATCGGCTTACAATTCATGACCTGCGTGCTTCATGGACTCCCGAAAATCGTGATACATGTTTGGCCATTGCAGATGGTGTCCATAAAGCCCATATTTTACGACGTATTTTGGAAACAGATGCTTTGAAGACGCCAAGTGTTAGCCACAGTTTTGAGTCTGATATTAAAGGACTAGTTCAGTTTGCCAATTGAAGAATTTTCAAGTTGAAACGATATTTTTACTTTTAGTTTATGGAATCAGGAGTTTTGCTTCCACCTTCTGCTGTTTTAAACGGTATGAGTGGGATTAGAACAGCCGTCTCCAGATCACAGTCTGATTTTGAAAAAGCAGCAAATCAGTGAGTATTTGTTTTTTTCTTAAAGACCTTTCCGTTGAAACTAATGTTTGCATTGATAAAAAACTTGTTTTGTGTAGGTATCGAGTGTGTGGAAACCATAAAATGTAACCTTGCATACAACTCTTTGGATTTAGCGACAGTGATAGACCGATACGAAGTTTTTGCTTCAGTATTTCTTGCCTTTGTTTGTGTTAACGTATAACAGTTTCAAATCTACAGATCTCTGGGTCTAGTAAACGTTATACAAGTGTTTTACCTCGTTTCACTGGTTGTAGCGATTTTGAAGAAAATGTGAACTCACTTGTAGATCACGATATGGTTTTGATAGACAGGAAACGGAAGAAAATGACATGTTGCAGCGATTAATTGATGAAGCGAGTACGAAACTTGTCGCTTATGATGAAGAAGTTCATTTTTTTATCATTGTATTGCAGAACTATTTCTTTAGCGATTTTTTCTTAATTGAAAATGAAAGGAAAAGTCGTATTTTATTAGTTCGCTACATATTTCCTATTTGCTATGCAAACTTTTTTCATATTTTTATCAAGATCTGTTGAGCTGTTTAGTAGTAATGGTTATGTTTTTATTTAGAAGTCTTGGATATGTAGATAACATGTTAATACTACTTGTGCGGTATAAATTCTGTATGCTAAACATGAAGCATTTCTCAAATTATTTCGATTTATATATTTCAGACAACTGACATACCTTCGGATATGCTACAAGGAATTGCACTTTGTACAGCTGACGACGTAGCTCTAATCAACTGGCAAAGTAAGTTTTTGTGTTTTTTGCTTCTTTTTGATGAGCTAAATAAATGTGAACGTAAAATGCTCATTTTAGTAGATCTTATTAACAGCCAAGCTGTTTTACGTGGAAAAGAAAAGGACGGATTTGTTCTACTAACTGCTGCGCGTGCATCTGTAACTCAACGAATCTATGCATTAGTTTGGAAAAAATCACAATTGTTGAGCAAGAAGGCATGGTGTGCAACACTTTCCGGCATGCAGGTATTGTTTTTCTGTTCTTTTTTTACAATGGTATCATGAAAAGTTGTCATCCTCGGTCGATTTTGCATTTTACCGAATTTTCTTTGCAATTCCATTACTAAGAAAAAGTTTATGTAGGAGGTGATGTATTTTTAGTACTTCGCACCTTTGGTAATGTCGCAACATCTTAACTCATCAAATTTTCGATCGGAATCAATCTCTCAAGGATTCTGTTGGTTAAATCGAGACATAATTGAGGAAAAAACTTGCAGTGATCCTAATATCACTGATCGTTTGAATCCTTATATTAGCACTGGAGAAGCTGTTGGCGGTGTTGTTGTTGGTAAACAATTTTTTTATTCTTATCAGTTTCTGTTTTTAATTTCTTCAAAGGCTTGTATCAATTCGAACAAAATGAAATATTTTTCGGTCGGACTAAATCACTTCTGTTGACCGGTGAAGCGCTTTTCGGACAAAATTTTTAGTTTTTCGGGGCACTTTTAATAGCTTCGTCATTTGTAACTTCATTTCATTTCAGACCATGGAAATGTAGCACAAACTGAAGGGAAACTACAGCTTCAACGAGTAGTTTCAAGATGTAGTTGTCAGATGTATTTTTGCTATTTTTCGGATACGTTGGATCTCGATGCACATGACATTCCGTATTCGGTATGCTTGTCAATGAGATTATGTGAACGAATGGCACTTTGAATAGCCATTTCTATGTTTTTCAACAAAAAAAGGAAGCAAACTACGATTTAGCTTTGCATTGCTTGCAACGTATTGGATCTGTGCGTCGTTCTTTCTGATTTTACAAGCTAATTACCTTGTTATTTTGATAGATCAGCGAAGCGAATGAAGAAGGTGGAATTTGGGGCCAACCAGAACCAGTTGATTGTTTCACTTTGAAACATAACATGCTAGAGGTAAGATTGAATTATTTGTACTTCTCTCTATATATATATCATTACATTATGAAGGATCACCATTCTCACCACAATACATTAATTATTGATTTCAGGTCAGCACTAATCCTGAGCAGTACCAAATGGTGATGAACATTGTAAACCAGTTGGTTCTCTTCGTGGATCCCCGAAAGAAAGAAAGTGACCGTCGACGACAGCGGCTGCGTTTTGAGTTGGAGCTTAAAGATGTTGATGAAGTGAAATCGGCAATTTTTGCAATGCAGGTTGGAGCAAAATCTTGGAGTTACTTTGTAGAATTCATTTTTTTCTGAATTATCCGTTCCTAATCGTAGTTATGCGATCATTTAGAAAACTTTCATTGATATTTGATGTTTTTCTTACCATTTTTCACTAACAGGCAGAGCTACGTGATATTGTTGCTGTAATACGTTCATTGGAACGACGCTTATTTTTTATGAACAGGCAGCTACAAGAGTCTGGCAATGACGCTTTGTAAGTTGTTTTTCTCGTAATTTTCAGTTTTCATGCATCAAGAAAATTATTATGTGAAAGAGGCATGAAATGAAGTGCTTTACGAAACGATTGGTTGCTGAAATGTTTGAAAGCTGGACTGTTGTAACATCATTTTTCATTTCAGGATATTAGAGGCCAATAAAACTGTGGCAGCAGAAATCGATGAATTGAAAAAAACTCAGATTGTTCTCTGTGATGAATTAGCAATGACTATTAGGTTGTCTTCATTCTTTAATATCAAATCAGTGTGGCTTTTACGGAAGATTTTACCAAGATTAAACTTCAATCAATAGGAACTCCTAGCGTTGCTTAATTTAATTCTGTTCCATTTACTTGAATTTTTTTTTACGGATGGATTTTTTTAGTATTTTTAACTTGGATCGTAAGCGCCGACTGCAAATATATTGAAGTATTAATTTTTTGTTAAATATCTTCATTGCGCTATGCTATTAATTGTTTCATTGCACTGCAGTTGTTATAAAGAGAAACAAGTGGAAAGGATGCGACAGCTGGTTAATGCAGCTGAGGAAGAACAAGCTGCTGTGGCTAGAAGGTAGTACTTTTTTGATTTAGTAAGTTACGTTGTAAGGTATTGGTGAAATAACCATTTTTAGAGAGACATTAGTTTTGAATGGATTGAATTCCGGACAGTTTTACGATTTTCATATACGTTTTATTCAGTAGCTTGTATAAATTTTTATATACAACATCAGAGTTTTCAGATTTGAAGTTTGTTTTGAAGATTGTATTTGGAGACTTACAGAAAGCGATGGGCAAATTGCACTTGCAGAAGTGCAAATCCGAAATTTTTTGTAAGAATTTGTTTCTAAAAATATCCCTTTGAGAATATACTGTTCTATGCAAGTAATTTCAGGTATACACGTACGGCACGCATAGATAATTCTGGTGAACATTTGTTAGAAATTGGAACTGTGCAAGTTACCAATCTACTTCCAGATACTCTTTACAAGGTTATCGTTCTGTGATCAGAATTATACTTGTAGTTCCTAACTTCCTGTTTCTCGTTTTGTTTACAAAAATTTGGTGTTGTTCTCGGGTGTTTCAATAATTATTTTCCATTTGCATATCAGTGTCATTAGGAGCACTGAATTTTAAATAACTTTTGAGATTCCTCGCAAGAATCGGAAAGTTAACTGATTTCTTATTTTATATGCATACTACAATATCGGCTTTATTGGAATGTTGGAAAACTCTGCGGATATTTTTTACCTTTTTGCAGCATACTTTGCAAGCTCAAAATACGTCACGAAGGAAAACTGAACGTCAGCCAGCATCAGTTCGTGTTGTTTGTCGAGAAAAGGCACCAGGTTATGCTTCGTTCTGTGCAACGCAATATGAACTGGTCTCTAAAATTTTTGAGCTCGATTTTACTTATCACCTTTGGCGAGTTTGAAGTTTGCCTTTAAGAACATCTGTTCATCGCTCATTCATTCGATGTGTTCAAGTAGCTAGTCGCTTTTTTGTCTAGTTTTCACTGCGCTAGATTATCTGAAATGTTGGATAAGGTAATAATTCCAGTTGGTGGGATCTCGGTGAAGGAACATTTTGAAATCAATGTTTCACCAATGAATGCTCAAATCACCCATCGATTCTTCAAAAAAATAATGGAATACTTTTTTCCTGGCAGAAATATCGATAAAGAAGACCAGAGGAATCTCGATACGAATGAGGATACGCAAAACAGTCAAGTAGCTTTTTTATTCATCTTTGAAATGAAAGAGTAGAGCGGAATTTTCGAGAAGTAAAATCTCTTATTATTGAAATTGTTTTCGTTGAGTTCCGTGATAATTTAAGATGAAGCAAATTAAAAATCTTCATTTAGCGCTTGCTGCGGTGCCTGGTATAATAAATTATTGGCATATCTGTATAGCTAATGAAACTGCGATCGACTCATTACAATGCATTTTAGGGTGTATCAGTTGGGCAGTGGTTGCGCGGTGCAATGAATAGTTCATTTCGACGGACGAATGATTCCAGCCATTTACGTGACGATATCGACCGTATGAAAGAACGAGCTCAAGAAAATAATGTTTTTCTATATATCAAAATACCTGAAGTGCCTTTCATTGTTTCATATAAGGCATAATTTTATATCCTGTTATCTAGTGAAAATGTTTTGTTTCTATTCGTCTAATTGAACAGCTGCAAAAAACTGTTTCATTTTTATTGATCGAAACCTGATTTTTTATAGTGATCGTATTTCTCCTTACTTACGGCTTTTAAATGCCAATGATTTTAGGGAAACAAAGGAAAAAATATTGAAGATGTCGATCGATTTCAGTTGGTTTTTCCACTGTGTGAATATCATGAGAAAAATTGGACTTGGCTAGATCTCGCTTTAGCAATTAAGCAGCGTTGTCGACGAGTGCTGCTTCAACAGGTCAAATTTCAGTTCTTAAGAGGATTTATACGCTTTCATTTAATTCCTGTGCTGACTCTTTATTACGCATTATTTCAAAGAACCTTGCAGGGTGGTCCTCTTGTGCGATGTTAAGATTGGTTGGTCTGAGGTGAAATTCCAGAAAGTTTTTTATCTAAAAAAAGCTGAAATACACTTCCTTTTAGCCGTTCCCTGTCACAATCTAATTTAGAGATAAAGGTCACGTTTAAGAAACAAATTAAATTGATGTATTTATCTCATTTACTCAACATATACTTTTTTAGTTCATGAAGCAGAAATTATTAAGAAATCGTCTAGCAGGTGCAGAACCATCAACTGAGATTGATGAAGATGAGAAGAAGCGAATTGTTCTTGGAACGGTAAATTTTAATGTTATAACGAGAGTTGATGGTTTTTTGTTGGATCTAATCCGCTTTACAGCGGTAAAGCCATTTAGTTTTTGGCATTGAATTTTAAGTTCACAATATGCCTTTCAGGTGGCCATACCAGTAAAAAATAAGAAAAAGACGAAAAACAATTGATAGCTGTTGTGACTTCAGTAATTTCGGATCATAACCTTGAACTGATTGTGTTTACAATGTCAACTCATTTGTCAATGCCTATTATCATCGCTATTGCAGTAAAAACATACACCAGACATAGAGATAGCAGTAATAAGTTAGTTTAACCCACTTATTTCAGTGATAGAAGTCATAAAATTTAACATTCAAAGTTATCAAGTACGTTTAACATTTAGTTACAAACACGCTTGTAATGAATAGAAGTCCTGTGCGACGTCGGTTTTAGTTAACTGTTAATCAGCAAGTAATGATCGTCGTGCATCTTTTCCCATTTTGATAGCTTTAACGAAACAATCCATGAAATACTGTACACTAGGTATCGAGTCATCATTTCCAGGGATCGGAAATGTAATGTAGGTAGGATCAGCGTTGGAATCCACAATACCAACTGTTGGAATTACCATTTTTGCGGCTTCTCGTATTGCTGGGTGCGTTTCTAATACCTGAAATTTTTTTTGTATGAAAATTTAATTTAACGATAAAGGTGCTTGTTTTTTAAATTGTTTTAAATGATGGCTTTTTCTTACTGCTTTCTATCACGTACTGCGAGTTTCCTAACAAATTGCAGAAATTTTATGTCGTAGAACTCTCTTGCATGTAAGGTTGAGCAATACTTTTTTCTTTTGTCTTCTCTAACTTCGTCAAGTAATCATCATATGCTTATCTCGAAAATTCATGCATGGTGAAGTTAGAAATAAATAGGCGAAAAGAGGAAAAATAAAATTAAAAGAAGGAAAAATCAAAACCGATGTTAATGTCGATAGAAATATGATCGTATCTGGTAAACGTACGGGTGCGCCAAATAATGCATTCGCATTCAATAAAGTATCTTCCTTCCAGCTACGTACGTGCGCAAACTCATTTATTTCTAAAGCCTTGCGCTCAACGTTCAACATATTATTTCTAAAGAAACAAATATTGTCCTATTGAAAAAAAATCGACTGCATAATATTTTGTGAATTCTTGGCTAAGTGATTTCATTCAATTCTGATTCCTCCACCTTTCTGCCGTGATGAACAAGAACATTCCACCACGCGCTGCTATATGAGCGACAAAATTTAATGCCATAATCAAGCATTCACGCGTTTTTTGCAAATTAAAAATACAAACGCCCAAACGTTCACCAAACAATGACCACTTCATTTTTTCATTCATTGTTCCAATCTGCAAAAAACCATTCAGTCTAATGTCCAGTATTACAGGAGAACTCTTCACCAGTAAATCCCTTACGATCTTTTCATCAGACAGGAAGTCAAAAAGTAAAATGAAATACGATTAAATTACCTTGTGGCCATAATGTACCCTTGCATGAAATAAATCATCTATTGTTATCATCTGTTTGAAGCCGAAATGATCTCTCTTCTTCAAGCTATCATCAACATAGTCCCTGAATTATAAAATTATGCTCCAAAAAAACCGGTGGTAGGCGTAGGTCAGTCGAGCTTTCAAAAAAGAAATCTGGAAATGCAGTTTGTAAGTTAAAATGGAAACATTTTGCATATATTAACAGTAAAAGTGTAGGAGCTTAGCTTATGAAATGGAAAGGATACTTACAAAAGCACAAAAGGACGGACAGTAGCCTTCTCAAGCAAATCGGGATTCGGCTCCTTCACCATTGATCCATGTGATCGTAAACTATGTCGGAATGTCCTAGCAACCCGATGAAGAAATCCAATTTTGGACATCGTACCAACTACTCAGAGGTTTAACTGAATAAGACTCAATGTTTTGTATCTTGAAAACCTCTGAAGTTTTTTTTTGTAAAATTTCAAGGCAAATCCCTGCGGAAAGATGCGTTTTACTAGAAATTACCGTACAATATAACAATATGTTTCGGAGGATTCATGTGAACAACTTTCCTAATTCAACTAAACTACAATGCATCCACCCGATATATCTACGCATATTGCTCTAATGGATTATCTCAAAATCACAAATGGATGTTTAAAATTGCATATCCCAGTATTTCGGACAGTTTTAAAGGGCCTCAGAATAATCGACTAATATTTTTTGTTCTTTATCGAATTAGCGAAAGAACTGATTGTTCTTGATGATTCTTGTCTGTTTCAACAATCCATTATATTAATTATGATAAACATTGCACTCGCCCACACAACTAAATCAGCCTGTAAAATATTTTTATTGAATCATCACATTGTAAGTAAGTCCTAAACGAAAACAACTGCACAAACAGAACACTACAACAGACAATCACTCATTACTTTTACCAGCTCTTTAAAACCAACGACCATTCCGGTCGACAATTTTGGTTTTTCTTAATTTTTCATCCAAAGACTACTGAATTAACGACAGTGAAAATCGAAAAAAAAATTAAACAGTTTCATTCATTAATCATACAAAGGATTCGAAGTATTAGGGTAGAAAATGCTATCACCATAAGCAATTCAAAGTCCTGGTTTAAAAATTTCATGAGCTACTAATAAGACACTTCTGAAACATCTCAATATTGACCTAAAACGAATGACCATAAACTCTCAATGCTAAAAACAAAGTACAGTGGGAAACCGATAATATTTTGCATTATTCTGCAGTGGTGCGTTTAAAAATACTACGAGGATTTCCAGACTGAAATACAAAAGTACCATGTTTGCATCAATTTAAGACGGAAGCCTAATCTGATGCAATGAAATATCAAACATTTCTATACAGCAAAACGATTATTTCGTACACTGAAAATTATAAAACTTCAAATATGACACTTCAATAAGTTGCACCGTACTTTTACATTAGCGGCATCAAACATATCAGTTCAAATGGAAAAAAAAACTTTGCAATGGGCTTAAATAGGAAAAATCATGTTTATTTCCGTATTTTAAATGAAGTTGTTACAGTATTGATAACAATTATAATTATTGCGGTTATCGTAAAACCGTTTCGCTAGTCTCATCAATAAGCGCATTTCGAATCATTTACAAGTCAAATGAAATCGCTTCATGATCGGTAGGCGATTCTAAAAAGCTTATTTTCATTTCCAACTGTTACAATGTTCCTCAGACTAAATTTTGGAGCTATATTTAAAGTGATTTAAAATGAGTCCTTTGTATGCAGCATTTAATTTCATTCCATGTGATCTGAATGAAAAGTTTCATAAAAAAGGAGAATTAGCGTTTCTCTAACTGGATTATCATGAAATAAAAACTATCATAAAACAAAATACACAACACAATATTCATGCGATTTGATGAATTCCAATATTTAGTAGAATATCAAACTTTCATGATCAGCAACACTAAATTAAAAATTAATACAAACAAAAACACGGAAAAGGAAAAATAAATTTATCGCTGCTGTATCTAATTAAGTAATTTTGAGCAAAGGATACATGTATGATGAGTCGCCATTGAATATGAAATCGATTTGAGACTGAAAAAATGATGAAATATTACGAATATGAAAATTCTTTATAATAGGCAAGTTGAAAGAACAAAGAAAGAAGACGAAATGAATGACGTTTTCATTTCTATACAATTACACTCTTAAATTTATCTTCAAAACCTTAATTTGACAAAAAATAAAGTTATAAACAGCAAAGGAAAAATCATCCATTTTTTCTTATTCGTATGTTTCTCAATAACGATTTAAATAATCAAGTTGAACACGTCATGAAATTTACCTCATTTTTACTGCCTGAAGAGATTATCCGAGAAACGACAGCATTGTTTTTACATATTCGGGCAATAGCAGCAGCTTCCTGAGCGATTTCATCATTACCTGTTAAACTTTCCAACTCACCTCGAGCCCAGTCAAACGCATCCGCTGCAATTGCCATGCATTTCGCTCCACCAAGGGCTCGCAACGATTCTATCCTAAATTTCAATTGAAATTATATTTCAGCACTGAAGAAAGTTTTCATTTTTTCAATTCACTCTAGCAACCATTTTTCAGTCTTAGCTCAATCTCCAATTCATAGCAGATATTCTCCACTTTCCCTCCCAAGTCTGTCATGAAATCATAAACAACATGATAAAATTACTGAAAATGAGACCAGTCAGTCTTATAAGAAGCATGTCATCGGATTACACCAAGAAAGTGACCTTGATATGTGGATATACTGAGAATACTCGACAAAAAGAGCAATACGAAATGTAACAGAATTCAGAGATGAAAAAGGCAACATGCGATGCTCGAAACGAGACTGTTCAGTATTTGTTAAAGGCATTCGAATCTTCCCTGCTGCTACCAGTGCAACTGCTGCCTATAAAATATTAGCGCACCGTTAACACAATTATGAGTTAATCTGAACAACAAAAATCGGGCTTAGATTCTCACCCTATTAAGGTAATCATGCTAAGACATAGTCAAAAATTTTCTAACAATATTGGAAAGCTTTCGTTCAGAAGATGGACGCATCACAGATATCGATGACATGTGTGGCATTAAACGGCCACATGATTCCTAGGGAGACCGAAAGGAGTAGACGAATTAAAAGGTGCTCAGAAAGAGCGAACCATAAAAAATGCTTCTGCGACTTTAGCCTGGGCTCGATAGAACAGTAAAAATCGTTGCTTTTCTATAGTGTTCTTCTTCATTTCAATTTCTTTTTTACATTTCGCCAATTTTTTGCGATCACTTTTCTTCCGCACTTTCAATACTGGAAAAATAATTCTGAACTTGACTCGAGTTTCGAGCAAACATCTCGATTATTTTTTGACCAATGTGCTACCACTAAATTAATGTAGAGTTTTGTCATAAACAAAAAATTGGCGAGCAAATAGAGTTCAAAGAATTCAAAAGAGCTTACTTCTTTTCTCACCAGCTGTTACAAGTGTTACAGAACGATCTAACGTATTCACTAACCATCTAAATATAATTTCACTTAAATACCTGCAAAAGAAAAGATTTCCTTCAAAAGTAAAAAAAAAAAGTGCAAAGTAATATTGAAAAGAATTAAAACTAGCTGTTAAACTATGAATTCCATCACCGGCACACTATCAAAGACAACAGATTCTTTCAACACAAGATTGTAATACAAGAACGAAACGAAGCTACTTCAGATTTTAAACTGATACTGAAGTTACTGATCAATTCCAGTTCTAGTAAATGTGGTCTTTTTTTGAAGAAAAACTGTAACTGAAAAATGAACAAAACGGACTGAGCAGAAAGAACACTCACCAATAGATATATGAGTACTCAAATGAGGCGAAGAGATCGAGATAAAATGACAGATAGAAATGATATTTTATAAGAGAAAGTGTATGCAGCATCACGAAAGACGTCAAGGAGAGATTTATCGTTGCTTCTTGGCCAAAATAGTACAAATCAAATGCACTCTCCGCCCGTTCAGCCTAAAAAGCACAAATGTATTTGAAACGACCCTGCTCGATTTAAATTAATTTTGAATTTGGACTTTCACAATGAACTGACTTATTCACAAACTTTTCCAATGCTACGAGGCAAACAGAGCATACAGAAGTGGAAATATGACTTGACCTGACCTTTCATCCACCTCAGCAATGACTGAAAAGAGACAATAATGAATGGTTCTTGCTTGCTACATACGAACTCGGTTGAACTTCGGAACTTGAGATAATACAACCAATACGGTCAAATCTCTACTGGCAATGCAATTTATTAGAATTGCAAGTTTTCCTACCTCAATTCGAAAGTACGCAAATAGTACCACCACAATGAGCAGAAACAAACCTCAGTTTGTAAAGTCGAAAAATCCTCAATACAGCTAACAATTTTTTCACGTTGCCTAGCTGGATTCAGTCCAAACATTTGAATTACACTGAGGAAAACTTTCACTGAATCATTCACAAATTCTTCCCAACACTCACGACATTGTTCAACCGTAAATGCTTCACTCCTACAAAAAAAAAATCAAAAATCACTTATGTTCCACGATCCGTTTTGAAAAACACACCATTAAAAAAATCGTAAATCTATCCATAAAAACTTTAACAGTTGTTTGTCATTAATTATGGACAAGAGCACAATGTGTATATATATATGAAGAATCAAATATTACAGTGAATCAAGCACTGGAGGTGCAGCAAACATGCGAATTGAATCAACGATAACAGATGAGAGATGAACCCGTCCCAAAAGATTATCATCACTAGGAAACAGGACCATCTGCAGAAGCGAACGAGACAAAACACAACTGTCTGCTAAACTAAAAATTCGCAAGTATTCCTGAAAATTGATAGAGCGTAAAAGTGTAAACCTGTCGTGCAAACACTTCCTGAGATTCCGATTCATGACTTCATGTAAAACACAATTAGATAGATTTTTGTGTAGGTAAATCAATTAGAAATGAGAAGAGAACTAGTAAAATTTCTTTAAACTTAAATCAAATGACTGCAGTGTCCATGGTTATCAAAAATTAGATGAAAAAAATAATAAAGTTGCAAAATTATTGCAAATTACATCTCCTTCATAAATCTTGCTCAAACAATAAATTTAAAAAATTACAATGATGTCTTCAATATTTGAAACTTTTCCAGGTAACTCAGTTGTGAGAGATGAAATCTTCGAACAAATTTTTTTCAAATATAGCATAGTTTCTGCTCGATTTATCATTTTTGTAATACGAGGAAACGTTGGAGGTAAATGTCTTCTATTTATATCAGGTTCGAATGCCGGTAACCAAGCATAATCAGCTGGAAGAATAAAAACGTCAAATTTCAATAATCAGATTTAAAAACAACAAAAACAACGGAAGATTGATATTTCACAATATATGATCAAAAATTATGAAATTTGAGGTTGCAAAATTAAGATTAAAACTGTTCAAGCAATATAGAAAATACCATCGTTCATTTCCAACGGTTGTAACCCCAAACACACAGTTGATTCCATTTTGTCCAGTAATAAGCAAACAATATTCAAATGTAAAGCACATTCCTCTAAATTAGGCCTGCAACTTGCAACCTTTTTATTACAATCACTGAGTCCGCAAAGAATAACTGAAACTTTTCCAGAACTGCTGAATACAGCAAAATTTAATGGGCATAAAAACACAACAAAATGGTTTTTTTCTTTTTTTTTAAATGAGTAATTTTTCAAGGAATGAGAAAAAGATTTCAAATTCGCAGAACAACAGCAGTACCGGAAACAATTACGGGAATTTGGTCGGGAACAAGAATTCGTAGGAGACTGAACCAATAAACTGAATGAAAGAATCATAAACCGAATGAACTGTATACGATATAACACCGCATCTAGTAATTCCTGATTGGCTGGCCTTTGCTGCAACAAAATGCATTTTCTATAATGAATAATATCATATGATTTTAAAAGTTAAATGCATTATTTTCGGTTTTGCTGCTTTAACAGCGAATTGCTAGCAAAATAATCTAACTTGTAGTCGTTTCTGTTTTAAAAAAATTGTATTTTGGATTTCGACCTTGTTCGATCAAGTTTTTTCGAACAAGCACACTGCTTATGAGTTCGCAACTATTACAAAACGAAGAAGTAAACTCACTTTTATTCTTCGTTGCAAATCAATTTCAGCTGCTTTCAATGAGCTCGTCAACTTAGGTATCGACAGCAGATGGAATTGTGCTACATAACCATTAAAATCTTCCTAAATTATTGAGATAATTCAGTGCCCACTACTACAGAGTGTCGCCTTTTATGCAGTTTAGCAATCAGGATCGCAAAGATTCTTTGATACGAATCGACAAGGTTAACAAGTCATGGATTTTCTCATTACAACCAACAGATGATTCCCATAGTTTGAATTTCCGTCATCATCATCAGGTTTAACTTCAGGTACAGCGGGAACTTTTCCATGATGAAGGTCTTAAAATGGGGGAAAGGTTTGAGTGGTGTGACCTCATCTCACGTTCAGGATGTTACATCAGGACTAATACTCACCAAGTGCTCTTCACGGGATCCCTTGGACAAGGTGAGAGACAAAGCGAGTTCTGATTCGCCTAACCAGCGAGTGACTTAACATAAGGTTAAAAATCACAACAAAAAAGAGTCTCAACTCCCTGCACGTCAGGAAGCCCTTCCTACTGCACTGGCTGAAAGAAAGCAGAATGACGACAGGTTGCTAAGAATCTCAGGTGACACAGCCAACGTTGGCCGAAAAACGGACCTTTCGATATGCATGTATAACGCCCGCGGGGTGTTGAGAGATGATCAACTGCTCGTTTGATAGAGGAAAAACAAAAAATCATGCGCAAAATTCTCGGAAACTGTGAAACAAGACGACGGGACACAAATATTTCTCGGACAAGGATCAGGACAACAGAACGTGGGCGGAATCGGATTAGCCCGAATCTATCCCATAACATTATTTCATGCCATTTGAAATCGACAAAGGATCGGAATCCTTTTCATTGAACTCCAGAAAAAGAGAACATTAAAGGTTATCCAAGTTTATGCGCCAACAAGCGGTGACGATGAAGGAGAAGAATTCTATCGTGAACTCCATATGGCGGAGCAAGAAAGGGCAGCCTACACAATCATCATAGGCGACTTCAATGCCAAACTTGGACGCGGAAAACCGACTGAAAAACACACCGGACGGTATGGAATAAAGGAGCAAAATGAAAGAGCAGAACGACTAGCAACGATGGCAGAAACAAAAGAATACTTCGTTGGCAACAGCTGGTTCCGGAAGAAACCTTCGCACAGATGGACGCGGATCTCTCCCAACGCAAGAACAAAAAATGAGATCGATTTTGTCATAATAGACAAGAAAAGGCTTCTCAAAAACGTCGATGTGATACTTTTCATACCGGCAGCGATCACAGACTCCTCATCTACATGCAAATAGAAAGAAAAAAGTTGATGAAATTGCAAGCAAATAGAGAATGTGTATACACCTGGGCGAACAAAAATTTACGAAGACCTTACAAGCAGCGATGTTCAAACAATCAGAAGACATCGACGCAGACTACATGCACTTTTTAACCATCTTAAAGCACTGCGCTTTTAATGCAGAGATCAAAGCGGCCAAGTGTAAGGTGAAATTGTCAGAAAATACAAGGCTACTGATGCAAAAACGATAATAAATACAACAGAGGGTACAAAATATCGAATATTTTCTCCTGTGCAAATTAATAACTCATCTTTAAATATGAACGACTGATGTAGGCAGCAGAGGAACGGAAAAGCATGAGGAAGTGTAGGAGAAGCCTACCGAAACAACTTCAAAGCTTTTCAGGACAAAGGTGAACAACTCGTGAATAACAGAGAGGGAATGGGAAGAATCTGTAATGAATTTCTACAGCGAACTGCTATCCTCAAAGCAAAACGTCTAGCACCAAGGTTGCTTTCAAATAAGATCAGCCACCCACTCCGATTCTGATAAGCGAAGTGCGTCATGTCATCAAAAAAACTGCAGTCGGAAAAGCACCCGGAAGGAATTACAATAGAACTTCTCAAGCCGATGGATACCAAATCTGGGCAGAGCAGACAACATGTTTATGAGATACCTGAATAATAGATACCTCGAGCCTGGAAAGAATCCAAAACGATCCAACTTTTCAAAAAGGGCAACCACGAAGGCATCAAGAACTATCGCCCGATTTGTCTCCTCTAATATACAAAGTTTTCACCAAAACCATCACAAACTGAATAGTGCAAACTTTGGATGAAAGCTCCCGCTATGGTTTGTATTCGTCGATTTCGAGAAAGCTTTCGACAATATCGAATTTAACGGAATACTGCAGTTTTTAATAAAACAAGTCGACAACCAGTACATCGAACTTCTGAGGAACATTAATAGCGTTTGTTCAACGGAAATCACCCTCTTCTACAACCTAATTACGATTCCAGTTAATAAAGGAGTCAAACAAGAAGACACCATTCCTCCACTGCTGTTTTCGGCCTGCTTAGAAATGATTTTACGAAAGCCAAACTGGAAAGTAGGTGTGACAATCGATGGTGAGCTACGCTTCGCTGATCGTGCTCATCGGGAAAAGCATACCCGAAAGTCAGCAGATGCTACGTAAACTTGAGAAAGCCGGAAACAAGATCGGACTCTATATCAACCGATCAAAGACCAA